>MDKH01230954.1:0-46528 GCA_005239495.1 Nicotiana undulata | reverse complement strand
GATGCCGTGCCATTGTTTACTTTTCCGATATTTATCTTGTTTCGTTGTCAATTATATTGGATTTGTTTTCTCTGGATTACTCTTATCTGTCGATGTACCTGTTTTATTCCACTTGTCCCCCTTTTACTGCTCCTGTATCCCCTACTTGCCGGTGTATCTCATGCTTTGTGTTATTTCCTGTTACCTGCTGTAGAATAGGACAGGTTATCGTTTAAGTCAAGTCTAGCCTCGTCACTACTTCGGCCGAGGTTAGGCTTTGCACTTACTCAGTACATGGGGTCGGTTGTACTGATACTACACTGCACTTCCTTGTGGTGTGCAGACCCTGCTACCGGACCCCGTGGAGCGTTCTGAGGGAGATACCTTCAGGCCACGTCAGAGCTTCGAGGTATACACTGGCGTTTGTGGATCCCGAGGCTTCTCTCCTTTATCGTTTCATTGTCTTTCTTATTATTTCCAAGACAGTGTAGTATTTTCATTTCCAGACTTGTATTTAGTATTCCAGTAGTTAGTCCGTGAGATTGTGACACCCCGATTTTTGGATTGTTCGTTGTAGATGTCTTGTCATTTCATTTTGAATTTCTCAAAGATATTATTATTATTTCTCTGTTGTGAAACAATTGAAGGGATTTGGAAGACTCAGTAAAGTTTTAAGAGTTACTAGTGTGGAAAGTTTTACGTTATTTCATGATTGTCATGTATTTATTCTCCGCATTTTTAAAAGTTTCGTTATTTTTATTAAGCATTGCTTACAGGATTTTGTTTGGAATTTGTTGAAAGTGACGAACCATCGTTTCGTTCAGTATTAAATGATTTTAAATTACTATTGCAAGTTATACGTTGGCTGGCCTAGCGGGTTCAACGTTATGCGCAGACACAGCCCAAAGGGTGGGAATTTGGGTCGTGACATAAGCCTTCCTAGCCCAATGTAGATCAACTAGTGACCCTGTTCGAGATTGTTTTTGTTTCTTTTGCTCATGATTCGGTGTCTTTATTTCTTTTTATGCTTTCCGGTAAGATCTTATCAATCAATTACTTTCACTTCTTTTTGCTCTAATTGTTTGATGATATTTCTTAGATGGCTAATATCCTTAGATTTATAGATGATGATTGACTCCATGATTGCATTTGAAGTAGATGTCTATTAAAATTTGGTTATATAACATTTTTATGCAACTTTTCGATGATGCCAAAAGAGGGAATTAGGTTGTGCTTTTACTTTTGACTGTGATATATGTAACTTAATGAACCTGTTCCTTGATGATAAGTGACTTTAAAAAGGTAAAATCTTCTAACATTGTGTTGATGTTGAGCTGAGTTGAAACAAGGCCTACGCTTATGAAAAGCACAGAGTTTGTCATCATCAAAAAGGGGGAATTTGTTGGTCTAAGTGAAGTTTGTTTTAAGATTGACAAAGGAACTAAGGTATGAACCAGGCCCATCCCCAAATTACACAGACACGAGCAGATTCGAGCATAAGAGATGCACATGAAGGAGAAAAGCTTAACTTGTTATATTTATTATCTCATGATCGAAAAGGTTGCGTAATTGATAAGGAGAATGACTCCTTAATCAAAGAGAACACTATCAAAGATATAGGAGGAGTTAGAAGTTGAGGTTAACTAGAACTCTTCCACGAAGGAAGAGTAGCATTAGAACTCTAGTTATTTCTTAATCTACTAACTCTATATATTGCAGGATATTCTAATAAAGGTACGCACAACTAAAGTTAAATGTGAGTTGTGAGCAAAACAACAAGGCATTTTGCAAGAAATTCTTGTGTGATTCAAGTTTGCGAACCTGAAACTACATGAACCTGATAGAAGAACCAGTTTCAAGTGTCTTTCTTTTATTCTAGTTTCATTGTACTAGGTGGTTTTCAAATTGTACCTTTCAGTTTTATCTAGAAGCAATTGTAATAGTTGCTCTGAGTACTCAAGTTAGAGTTAACTTGAAGTTGTCGCAACAATTAGAGACTGGTTGCCATAACGGGATTCGAGGTAATCTTTAGGTTTACAAAGAATTTTTGTAAATGTTGATTTGGCTTGGTGATTTAATGAATTGTTGGAAAAAATTATACTGAGTAGTAGGTCGTGGTTTATTTCACCTTTTGAGCCGGGTATTTTCTACGTAACAATAGTGTTATTTACTATATGCATTTATTATTCCACAACAGTAGTATAAGGAACACATAGAAGAACAATATCCTTCTCTTATTTGTGCACGCAAAAAATTGGACACCACACAAATCACCCATCTTAGAATTCACGTATAAAACATCGCTTCTGCTAGTTTTTGTATAGACTATAAATAGGTTCTTCTTTGTATTTCCTAGGTATCTTTGAATTGGAAATTTTTTGAAGAGTAGGGTTTGGTAACTTGGGTGTAAGCTACAACAATTGTGAAGGATCCACCAATCTTGTCTACTATTTCATTACAATTATTATCAAACTCTTTTCATCAATGATGAATTCTTAGTTTGTGTTTATATCATTTTTATCACGAGCAGCTACACTCATAACTAAGATTATGATCCAAATTTATATCGTTTAATTAAAGAGACTTTAGTTATTAGTTTATTTTGATTGGGTCTATTATTATCTAATTGAATCTGTACTTATTTTACAAAATTGAGTGGGTGTATGCTTAATCAATACCTTTTAGCTTAATTTCACTTGGAATAGTGGATTTAAGTTTGGATTTAGTTCAATAAGCAGGTTCATCATTAATTTGATTTCCTTAGAACGTACGTACATGCCTATGCGTGCGGCCATTTGTGTGTCTATGCATGAAAGAGAAACACACAGAGAGAAGAAATGATTTTTGGCCCACGAAATATAGAAAATTTATAAGTGAGCAGATTCGTTAAACTAGTTGGAAAAAATAAAATATATATACATATATATATATATATATATATATATATATATATATATATATAACTGAGCACAAGGGAATAATAGTAAGGGGAAGGGTAAAAAATTAGGTGTTCGCACCTAATTATTCTTTTTGGTTTTAAAGTCTGGGACATGTAAAAAAATGAAGTAGATGTCGTACAATTTTTACCCTGTCATCTGTTGGAAGAAAGATATCTGATCTTGGTTTTGAGATGACTTACATATCTAGACTGTAAAATATCAGGTCATAGCGTGGTGAAAGGCGAGGGACTTATTTGAAGAATAAATGATCAATACCACCAGATTTCTGTCTTTCACTTTTGATGCTTGGCTTGTTGTGGCTTCGGCAACTTTGAGTTGAGCTCTAATATTATTCTATCCTTTTGAAGTAAACTATGATTTCTAATGTTTCCTTATTCAATTATTAATCCTCCTACTCTATCAACTTCTAGGATATTTTAAAATTGTGTAATAATTTGTTGGGTTTATGTTTTGTATACGGTAGAAATCGGGGCTATCCGATTTCACTCTTTGGTCGATATAGGAGTGTTACGTTGAAGATCTAGGACATAGAGTCCGAAATTGAAGCCTCTTTTCAGATATAGGTCAATATCAATCGAGGCATGAATGAGACAGACTCTGAGTAATATCAGCATAGCTTTATAACGGAAATGGCGAGATATCCGCCATTGGTCGAGGATCGTGGCGTGAATCTCGGAGTGGATCAAATCCATAGTTGTTAATCAGCTATTGATACGATTTTCTAATAAGGACTCCTCTACTATATAAAGGGAAATTCCATTCATTTGTAAGGATCATTGCTCACTAAGAAAAAAATATACAACTATATCTTGCTTATTGCTCTGCTTACTGTTTATCAGAGTTGTTTTATTCTTTATTGTTCTTACTATATCACCTCGAGGTTACTTCAATTCAAGGTCGAGGCTTTGCTTATACACTGGTTTGATTTATTTACAGTCTAATTCATCCATTTATTTTCTCGTTTATCAATTGGTATTGGACGAATTCACATATCCTTAAAACCACAATATAAGTTTAATTGTTATACAAATTTTAGGGTTAACAGTTGGCGCCCACCATGGGGCTAATAATAATAGTGATTATTCAATACTGATTCCGATAACACGCATTATTTTACGCTTTTTCTTGTCAAGTATTTTTGCTTTCAGGTTAAAACATGTCAAAATCACGAAATGCACCCGCACATGGTGAAAATGGCCTCGTATTTCACGGGTAAAATGACAATGTAATTAATCCATGGGTCAAAATGCCACAAGCTGATCTCATGGAGCACCGGTTGCCTACCCAGTCGATGTCAGTTCGCACATTTATTTGAATGCGAGCCTAGGCGCATACCCCGAAGAGAGTGTAAGCAGAGAAGGCCGATCTGGTGGCCAAGGTGCACAGGGCAGAGGAGATGGAGGAGTCAGTCTCCAAGTAATATTCGAAATGCTACAGGCTCAGCAAGCTGCTATTGCACAACTACAAAATCAACCTAGAACTTTGAATAGGGTCGAACCAGAAGCCACCCGCTGTACCGAGCCAGTACCAGAAAGGTCAAATAATAATGAATCGAAGGGGGAAATGATTTAGTACCACAATCTACCGCCAAATTCCATTGACTCATTTGCCATGTTATCAGACTCTTTCGTAAAGGCACATGCCGGGGCCATAAAGTTTGCGAAAAGGAAATCGGACCTTTTCAAAGTAAAACAAAAGGATAATGAAATGCTGAGGGAGTTCGTGTCCCGATTTTAAATGGAACACATGGAGTTGCCACCGGTCACATATGATTAGGTCGTTCAAGCTTTCACTCACGGGTTGAATGAACGTTGTTCGATAGCAACACGTCAACTGAAGCAAAATATGATCGAATATCCTGCGGTGACCTGGGCCGACGTACATAATCGGTACCAATCGAAAGTCAGGGTCGAGGATGACCAATTAAGAACTCCTTCCGGTTATGTATATCCGAACAGGTCCGCAGTAAAAAATCAGAGGGATGTCGAAATGGAGCCATGGTCAAACAAAGACCGATATCAGTCATACATAGCAGATCGCAGGAATGGCGACCCAGGACGTAATTCCGCCCGAAATGATCAAAGAAGGGATCGAGGATAGAGTTCTCGAGGACTTATGAGCAAAAGTGGTTTTTATAAGTATGTTGATCCTAGAGAGGCACCTCGATTGTCGGAATATAATTTTAGTGTCGACGCATTAGGAATTGTATCGGCAATTGGAAGAATTAAAGATACTAGATGACCCAGGCCCATACAGACCGATCCTTCCCAAAGAAACCTCAATTTGATGTGTAAGTATCATGGCATGCATGGCCACAGAACCGAGGATTGCAGGAAACTAAGAGAGGAGGTAGCCCGTCTATTCAACGAGGGCCACCTTCGAGAGTTCCTAAGTGATCGAGCCAAGAATCATTTCGGAGAAAGGGACGCCAACAAGAAAAATAAACAGGAGAAGCCACAACATGTAATCCATATGATCGTCGGCGGGGTCGATATTCCGCAAGAGCCCGCGTTCAAACGCACTATGGTATCAATTACTAGGGAAAAATGGACCCGAGATTATGTGCCAGAAGGCACCGTATCATTCAACAGCGAGGAAGCAGAAAGAATTTCTCAACCTCACAACAACGCTCTGGTAATTTTTGTCTTATTAAATAAAGTTCAAGTTAAGCGTGTTTTAGTGGATCCAGGTAGTTCGACAAATATCATCCAATCGAGGGTCATGGAGCAGCTCGACCTACAAGAATAAATTGTGCTCGCAACTCGGGTCTTGAACGATTTCAATACGGCAAGCGAAACAACTAAAGGAGAGATCATCCTACCGGTGAACGTGGCTGGAACTATCCAAGAAACCAAGTTTCATGTAATAGAGGGTGACATGAGGTACAACGCCCTACTCGGGAGGCCCCGTATTCATAATATGAGGGCGGTCCCATTGACTCTCCACCAAATGATGAAATTCCCTGCACCAGACTAGGTGAAAACAGTATACTGGGAGCAGCAAGCTGCAAAACAAATGTTCGCGGTCGATGAGGTAACACCGATATCGGCGCTCTCAACATTGAAGGGATCGGACATCAAAAGAAAACAAGAAGTCACATAGCAATCACAGCCACCAACCTCGACCGAATCGAGGAAGCAGGAAATAGAGGGAGAAGAAGACGAAGATTCTTGGACCCCTCGAACCTTCGTTGTTCCCGAAGACTCCGACGCCACCCAATCAATAGTCGAAGAGCTAGAACATGTTACATTGATCGAGTACCTGCCCGAACGAAACATATACCCGAGAACGGGGTTAACCCCCAAACTCAAGAAAAAACTCATTAAATTTATTATTGATAACATGGATTGTTTTGCTTGGTCCTACTTAGACATGACAGAGATCCCTTTAGAGATAACAATAATTCGATTGATCCTGGACACAAAGTTTAGGCCAGTGAAACAAAAGAGAAGGCCCTAGTCCGAGGTAAAGCACGCATTCATCAAGGACGAGGTAACTAAACTTCTCAATGGGATCCATTCGGGAAGTAAAATATCCCGAATGGTTAGAAAATGCAGTCGTAGTCCCTAAAAGAGGGAACAAACTTAGGATATGTGTAGATTATAAGGATTTGAACAAGGCATTCCCCAAAGATTCTTTTCCTTTTCCTAACATCGGTCACATGATCGATGCCACAACCGGCCACAAGATCCTTAGTTTTCTCGACGCCTATTCCGGGTACAATCAAATTCAAATGAACCCGGAAGACCAAGAAAATACTTCGCTCATCACCAAGTATGGAACACATTATTATAACATAATGCCTTTTGGGATAAAAAACACAGGTGCTACCTACCAACGCCTAGTAAATAAAATGTTCAAAGAACAAATAGGTAAGTCAATGGAAGTATATATTGATGATATGCTAGTTAAGTCCCTGCGCGCAGAGGACCATTTAACACATTTGCATGAAACATTCAAGATATTGAGAAAATACAACATGAAGCTCAACCTTGAGAAACGTGTTTTCGGGGTCGGTTCGGGTAAGTTCCTCGGCGTCATGGTGTCAAACCGGGGGATCGAGATCAACCCCGACAAAATCAAGGCTATTGAAGACATCACTGTCGTGGGCATCATTAAAGTCGTACAAAGGCTCACAGGGAAGATAGCTGCCTTAGGTCGATTCATCTCGAGTTCGTCGGATCGGAGCCATAGGTTCTTCTCACTACTCATAAGGAAGAATGACTTCGCCTAGACCCCGGAATGGCAACAGAAGTTAGAAGAATTAAAACGATATCTCTCGAGCCCATCATTACTTCATACCTAAAAGGCAGATGAAAAGCTCTACTTATACTTGGTAGTCTCGGAAATCGGGGTAAGTAGTGTCCTAGTTCGATTAGAGCAAGGTTCGCAATTTCCTGTTTATTACGTAAGTCGAACTCTAGGAGAAGCAGAAAGTAGATATCCACACTTAGAAAAATTGGCACTTGTGCCTCTAGGGTGCTAAAACCATACTTTCAGTGTCACCCCATATGTGTATTAACCACTTACCCACTTCGTAATATTTTACATAACTCCGAATTGTCAGGCCGATTGGCCAAATGGGCCATCAAACTCAGTGGGTATGATATCGAATATCAACCCTGAACGGCCATCAAGTCTCATATTTTGGCATACTTCGTGGCCGACTTCACGCCAACCTTCATACCCAAAGTTGAAAAGGAACTTCTGATGAAATCGGGTACATTATCAGGGTTTTTGACCCTTTTTAGAGACGACACTTCGAATGTGAAAGGGTCCGAGCTAGGCATCATTTTGAAGCCGCCCACGGTCAATACTATTAGGCAATCCATCAAAACTTCTAAGTTGACTAACAATGAGGCCGAGTACGAGTCCATGATTGCTGGTCTCGAACTAGCTAAAAGCTTGGGAACGGAAGTCATCGAAGCAAAGTGTGACTCCCTACTGGTAGTAAACCAAGTGAACAGAACCTTTGAGGTTCGAGAGGATAGAATGCAAAGGTACTTGGATAAACTGCAAGTGACACTGCACCATTTTAAAGAATGGACTTTGCAGCATGTACCTCGAGAACAGAATAGTGAAGTTGATCCCCTGGCAAACTTGGGATCATTAGTCGAGGACGACGAAATAAACTCGAGGACAGTCGTTCAACTCTCAAAATCCGTAATCGAAGAAGGTCATTCTGAGATAAACTCAACAAGCCTAACCTGGGATTGGAGGAATAAATATATCGAGTATCTGAAAAACGGAAAGCTCCCGTCAAACCCTAAAGAATCGAGGGATCTATGAAGAAAAGATGCTCGATTCACATTGGTAGAGGATGGAACATTATACAGGAGGATGTTCTACGGACTGTTAGCAGTATGCTTGGGATAAGGGGACACCTATTATGTCATACGAGAAGTTCATGAAGGTACTTGTGGGAACCACTCCGGTGCCGAATCACTAGTTCACAAAATCATCAGAGCAGGACACTATTGGGATAGTATGGAAAAGGACACTAAGGAGTTCCTTCGAAAATGTGATAAGTGTCAAAGGTATGCGCCAATGATGCACCAGCCCGGAGACAACTTCATTCAGTCCTATCCCCATGGCCATTTATGAAATGGGGGATGGATATCGTCGGCCCTCTGCTGTCGACCCAAGGTATAGCTAAATTCATTTTATTTATGACTGACTATTTCTCTAAAAGGGTGTAAGAAAAGGCCTTCGAGAAAATTCAAAGAAAAAGGAGTTATAGACTTCATCTGGGATCACATCATATGCCGATTTGAGATACCTACCGAAATTGTATGCGACAACGGAGAGCAATTTATCAGCAAAAAGGTAACAAAGTTTCTCGAAGAGCACAAAATAAAAAGGATCTTATCGACACTGTATCATCCAAATGGAAACGGACAGGTCGAATCAACGAACAAAACCATCATTTAGAATCTGAAGAAAAGGTTGAACGACGCTAAGGGAAAATGGAGAGAAATCCTACTCGAAGTCCTTTGGGCATATCGAACAACGTCGAAGTCCAGTACGGGGGTTGTAACACTCCTCAAATTTATAAAAATTTCAAAACTCGCTAAATATAGAATATAATTTGTTTTCCTTAAATTATACTCTTATTACATATTTAAACCCTTGTGATTGACTTTTGAGTTACTTCTCTATTTATAAATAATTAAATATACAATTAAGAGAATATTAATAATTTTAATATTATTAATTATTAAAAGTGGGTATCATTAATCATTGGTTAAGTAAAAAAACAAAACAAATAACAAAAAGAAATTGGAAGGACAAGCCGAAGCCCATAAAGGGCTGTTAAAAAAAGGCTTAAGGCCTTAAAGCATTGCCTTGGACGTAAAACAGGTCCAAAGAAAGAAAGCAACAGATTAATAAAGCAACAGAATAATATACGAACAAGAAACAGAACGTTGTTCTGTTTACGCAGCAAATGAAGGCAACTAGTAATGTCCTTCGAGTTCACAAATTCCCCAGCTGCATTCATGGACCTCATGAATAGAGTTTTCAAGCCATTCTTTGATACCTTTATTATCGTGTTTATAGATGATATTTTGGTATACTATAAGAGCAAGGAAGATCTTGCAGAATACCTCAAAATAGCCTTGCAGACCTTGAAGGAGAATGAACTTTATGCCAAGTTTTCAAAATGTGAGTTCTGGAGGCAGTCAGTGGCATTCTTAGGCCATGTGGTATCCAGTGAAGGTATAAAAGTAGACCCTCAGAATACAGAAGCAGTCAAGAACTGTTCTAGGCCGACAACGCAAACCGAAATCAGGAGTTTCTTAGGATTAGCTGGCTACTATGGAAGGTTTGTAGAGGGGTTTTCCTCACTTGTAGCTCCATTAACTAAGTTGACTCAGAAAGAAGTTAAGTTCCAGTGGTCAGACGCTTGTGTGCAGAGTTTTCAAGAGTTAAAGAAGAGGTTGGCCACTACACCTTTGTTAACCTTGCCAACAGGTTCGGGTGGGTTTACAGAGTATTGTGATGCCTCCAGGGTGGGTCTTGGTTGTGTTCTTATGCGAGATGGAAAAGTTATTACTTATGCTTCCAAGCAGTTAAAGAGTCATGAAAAGAACTACCCCACAAACGAATTGGAGCTTGCAGTAGTGGTGTTTGCATTAAAGATATGACGACAACTACCTTTATGGTGAGCATTCTGAAGTGTTTATAGATCACAAAAGCCTCCAGTACATTTTAAAACAGAAAGAATTAAATTTGAGATAGAGAATTTGGCTCGAGCTATTGAAGGATTATGACATGAATATCCTTTATCACCCGGGCAAAGCTAATGTGGTAGCAGATGCACTTAGTAGGAAGTCACTGGGTGTCTTGTCCCATCTTGTAGTGCAAAGGCGAACTTTGGGTCGAGAAATTCAAAAAGTGGGAAATGATGGAATTTGACTGGATGAGACCAAAGAAGGAGGTATAACTGCTTATGCCTAAGAGCAATCCTCCCTTGTTGTGCATGTTAAGGCTAAGAACGATGAAGATACGTACTTAGTGAAGTTAAAAGAAGGAGCCAAAAATAAAGAAATCACTACTTTCACTCTAGGAAGTGACATAGTTGTGATGTTGAATGATCGGTTATGTGTGCTTGATGTAGATGGGCTTAGGAAGGCCATAATGGAAGAAGCTCACAATTCGAGGTACTCTATCCATGTAGGTGCTACGAAAATGTATCTGGACTTGAAAGAGTTGTATTGGTTGAAAGACATGAAAAAGCATGTAGTAGATCATGTGGCTAAATGTTTGAAGTTCCAGCAAGTCAAAGCCGAGCATCAGAGTCCTAGTGTCTTAGCTCAAGATATAGAGATACCACAGTGGAAATGGGAGATGATTAATATGGATTTCGTAGTAGATCTACCTCGCACATACCGTAAGCATGATTCAATTTGGGTTGTTGTAGACTGACTGAAAATGTTCGCGCATTTCCTACCAGAAAAGACGATAGATTCGCAAGGCAGTACGCGCAGTTGTACATCAAAGAAATAGTCTGGTTGCATGGTACTCTACTTTCAATCATATCTTACAGAGGCCATCAATTCGCGGCGCATTTTTGGCAGGCATTTCAGAAAAGATTAGGTACCAAGGTCAATTTGAGCACCGCCTTCCTTCCACAGACTGGTGGTCAGGCAGAAAGGACCATTCAAACTCTTTAAAATATGTTATGAGCATGTGTTATAGATTTTGGAGGTAATTGGGATGATCACTTTCCACTTATAGAATTTATTTACAATAACAGCTATCAGGCCAACAATGGTATGGCTCCTTATGAAGCGTTGTATGGGCGAAGATATAGGTCTCTACCGGGTTGGTTTGACCCACTAGAGGTGACATTGATTGGCCCATAGTTTGTTTGTGAGGCCTTTTAGAGAAAGTCCAGCTAATCAGAGAAAGACTGAAAGCGGCTTAGAGTCGTCAAAAGTCCTATTCTGACAAGAGGCATCGTGACTTAGGGTTCATGGTTGGTGACAGTGTGTTTTTGAAAGTTTCACCAATTAAAGGATTATGAGGTTTGGTAAGAAAGGAAAACTTAGTTCTAGATTTATTGGACCTTATGAGATTATAGGAAAGAAGGGAAACCTGGCTTATGAGCTAGCGTTCTCCATTTAGTTGTCCTCTGTTCATCTTGTCTTTCATGTGTGTATGCTTAGGAAGTACATTCATGATGAGTCACATATAATCCTGCCGATACCATAGAAATTAATGAAGGCTTGACTTATGAAGAGGTACCTATAGAAATTCTCGATAGGCAAGTAAGAAAGTTGAGAACAAAAGATATAGCATCGGTAAAGGTTTTGTGAAGTAATCATGATTCAAAAGAGGCTATGTGGGAGGTCGGGGAAGATATGAGGAAGAGAAATATCCATATTTATTTGAGAAAAGAGGTATGTGAACCTAGGTTTGGTTTGACATTTATATTTTATTTATTAAATACAAGTTAGCATGTGTTTATATCCTTGCTAGATTATACTTAGCTGTTGAAGCAATTTAGTTTTTGTAAGAGTATATTTAATTCATTAAAGTTATTTAATTTTTATAGAAGTGTTGTGCTTTAGCATTTTGTTGGTTATTGTGGTATCTCCTTTCCGGAGTGTGAGTAATTAGTTTATGAGATGTGTATGGTGTCTATGAATGGCATGTTCTTGTATATTTGGTTGTTGTTGGTGTAGTTGTTGTATTAATGACATGGATATTTTTTGGATAGTCCAATTTACAAGGGAGACTCTGCCGAAAATTTTGAAAATTTAGGGAGTTAGCCAAAAAAATTGAGTCCCTTGGGAAAGTGAGTAGTGCTAAGAAAACTTAAGAAGTTCAAAGACTTAAGGAATGATTGTTAGTTTAAGAATAAGGCCCTATCAACATTTGAGGACGAATGTTTTTTTAAGGAGGGAAGATTGTAACACTCCTCAAATTTATAAAAATTTCAAGACTCGCTAAATATAGAATTTAAATTTTTTTTCCTTAAATTATACTCGTATTACAGATTTAAACCCTTGTTATTGACTTCTGAGTTACTTCTCTATTTAGAAATAATTTAGTATACAAATAGGAGAATATTAATAATTTTAATATTATTAATTATTAAAAGTAGGTATCATTAATTATTAATTAAATAAAAAAAACATAACAAATTGAATAAAAAGAATTTGGAGGGAAAAGCCTAAGCCCATAAGAGCTGTTGAAAAAAAAAGGCTTAAGGCCTTAAAGCCTTGCCTTGGACGTAAAAGAGGTCCAAGGAAAGAAACAACAGACTAATAAAGCAACATAATAATATACGAACAAGAAACAGAACGTTGTTCTGTTTATGCATCAAACGAAGGCAACGAAAAGAAACTCGTAGGGTTCTTTACAAACCACTAATTCTTGAACTCAGGCATATAAAATTCCCTATTGTTAATTATCCTACAGTGATAATAGGTAAGAATTGAATAGTTAATTCCCTTCTTCCTCTATATCAACAGTAAATTCCATGTTTAGGTGTGAAACTTTAAAATTGATTAAAATGCACTGGTTGTTGTAGAATCAATTATTTGACGGGTATAAATTCGACTGGGGCCTACGTATTGGCTCGAGGAGTTTTAAGGTGAGTTGATATAACTCTTTACTAAAGTGGCATAACTCACAAAAGCACGCATACAAGGTGTTTGATGAATTGCTTAAAAGAGTTTATATTTACTTAATTGGAGCGAGTGATTACCTATTAACTTATAATTGTTCTAGCAAAAGTTTAGATGATTTATTATGATATATATGCATAAATTTTCATATTTTATGTTATTCTTATATGCCATTTTCATTTTGAAATTTATGAAGAAGCAAGAATCCTTAAAAATACTTTTGAATGTTTATTTCATTCTGATGTCATACTTTACAATTAAAGATACCATCATGAGTGTGTATATGATGTTCCAAAAAAAAACATTTAGACTTGAAATGTCACGAGAAGAAGTTTTAGAAAGAAAAGATTTATGGGAGTATCCTTTATTCTGAGAAGGGGTCATCGTCCAGGACGAGGGTCTTGACCAAGGCGTTGACTTCCTGAAACTACTTGTGCCAAAGTAAGGAGCACACAAGCCGAGGGTCTCGTTGCTGAGAATTTTCTTAGTCATGCTAAGGTATGATACATGCGCTGAGAAGATATAAATAGGTCAGGATAGTTGGAACTCCCAAAGTATAAAGTGAAATATTTTTTTTTAATGAGAAAGAAACGAATTTCTTTTAGAATATTCATAAACTGCTATTATGAAATTACTTTAGAATTATTTTTATAAGCATTTTGTTTTACATGCATTTATAATCTTTGCTCGTAACGTATATGTTATTAAAGTTTCGTCCCCTGCCGTTGAGACTCAATGAGTATAATGGATGGTACTAACGTTCTCTTTTGGGAACCTACGTTGGTCTGTGGTACAACGTATGAACCGGTTTTGCAGGCGAGCAGACTACGGGTTAGGACTTCCCTCTCTTCCAGTACTATTGGTGAGTTTTGCTTTTGTTCGTGGAGTACTCCTTTGAGTCGTCATTATTTAGTTATTTCTTTGTTTAATTAGAGAACTGGCCAGGAAATCTCATATTCCGAGCAATGTGTCAGCTTATCAGTAGAAGCTTCATAGACACAGTCGGTGGGTTAAGATTCAGATGTTTTTGATAATAACTTAGCAGTATTTCATTAGTTACTACAAATAATGTTTTGGAGTTGGTTTATTTTAGATATTTAAATTAATTAAAAGTATTTGGTTATAGTATTTCCTTCTGGCATATAATGTTTGAAGTTATAATAGATTTGATAAGCGCAGATGGTTCGCTCGGTCATGTTTAGTGATCGGGTGCCGGTCCCAGCTTGTTTAGAACATGGGTTGTGACAGGGGCGACCCCGTTCTCCTTAGTATATGGCTCCGAAGCCTTAATTCAAGTCGGGAAACCCAACGCAAGATTTTGATATAGAATGGAAGAATCAAATCAAGAGGCTATGAATAATAGCCTCAAACTGTTTGATGAAAAACGAGAAGCCGCCCTCGTCCGAATGTCCGCTCAAAAACAACGCATCGAAAGGTATTAAAATCGAAGGACCAACCTTCGCCACTTCAGAATCGGGGACTTGTTCCTGAGGAAAGTCACCATCAACACTCGAGACCCTAATAAAGGAAAACTCGACCCAAATTGGGAAGGACCTTATCAGTCCTCGATATCGCCGAAAAGGGATATTACAAGCTAGGCACGATAAAGGGCGAGAAGCTACCAAATAATTTGAACATCACACTCCTCAAGCGACATTATTGTTAAGGTATGACCTTATCCCTTTTCATTTACATTTTAAACTAACTTATTTTGAGGTGTTCGAACGAAAGTATCGAAGTTCTCATCAAGCAGGAAGATATTAGGTCCTTAAAGCACGCGTTGCACTCTTTTTCCTTTCGACCGGTTTTTATCCCAAATGGGTTTTTCTGGCAAGGTTTTTAACGAAGCAACCATTGTTCATACTCACTTATAGTATCTGAGGTCTCTTTACAATCAACCTCGAATACTGGGGGGCATCACCCTTGGATGTTATATTTTCAAGGAAAATACTTCATGTCAAAGGGGCCTCGATAGGAAAACTTTGTAATGGGCCAAACGGTCGAATGAACCGTGTCCGTATAGATTAGTCGAACCCCAATGGCAAACATGTACGCATGTATGAACTATTCAAAGAAGTACTTTTCCTTATCAGATATATTGTGCCTCAATGAAAATTTTCTACTTTACAAGCTCTGTACTTATGCTTTTTGTGAAAAATGGCTCAAGGAAAAAGTGCAACTATACCTCGAACGATCAACCCCATGATCAGGGATTTCCCTCAAAAATCAACATGTTCGAATAATCTAAACTTGAAACCATAAGACCTAAAAGAGGAAACCCTTGATTTATAGGCCATCGTTCTGAGGGACTAACACTTCGAACAAGTTTGAAATGTTATTGAGAAATAAGCCCAAGAGGCATACCCAAAGATTACGGCCAAATTAACGTGGCTCGGAGACGTTCGAATCCCGCAATAAAAACAGGCCTTCGAATTCTTTGAAACCCAGTTAAAAAAGGCTACCCTCGGCAAAATAATCAAAGGTCATCGATAATATCAGCCCTAAAAAAACCTTAAGAGGTAACAAATACAAACTTGTGCTAAGGAACAAAAAGAAAATGGGCTTCGATCAATATTAAACCCTCAAAAAAAGCCATGGGTAAAAAATTCATGCTAAGGCATAACATAATTTTTGTAACGTCTTTAAGCCAAAAAAGGGGAAAAAGCCACTCTCTTAAAGCCATATCGGCCCGATTCAAAGAGCTTAAGGGCCATTACATTTTAGAGTTCGAGAATACGTTCTCACTCTATTCGAACCTAAGGGTTCCACTACTTCGAGCTTGAGTAAAATCTAACTCAACTACGGTCTGAGAATCCGTTCTCGCTCAATACAAACCTAAGGGTTCTATTGTTTCGAGTTCGAGTTTTACTCGAACTCGACTATAAAATCAATATTGTTGGTCAATTGGCGCAAAGCCGAAGTCTTTAACATATTATTCAAGGCACAAAATGTGCTAAAATTTTACAAGGCACAAAGCAAGTTTGGAGACAAAATTTGAGAAGGAATTCAAAAGGGAAATATCTTTATATATGTACTTGAACAAAAATATTTACAAAAGACTGACAAAGGTCCATACAAAAGAAAAAAAAATACAAGTCCTAGCTATGCTTGGGGGAGACTCCTTCCTCGGGGAAGCTTCCTCCTCGGGCCCCTCCCCGTTATCAAATCTGCCCTTGTTGCTTTCATCGTCATCGAAAGAGGCTAGTTGCCTGGTATCAGCTTCGTGCATCTTATCTTGAGCTATATCCTTAGAAAGGTTGAAGCCTTGAGCATGAATCTCATTGAGGGTCTCTCTCCGATGTTGGCACTTAGCTAGCTCAGCAGTATTGTGCTCGGTCGGTAGCCTCCCTATGCTGAGTTTGGGCAGCCTCGACATCAGCCAGGTATATAGCCACTGACTTATCAACTTGGGCCTTCGTTTTTGGGCCTTAGTTTGGGCCTTATCCAACTCGGTCTCAAGCTGCTCAATCCTTCTGGCCTGAACCAAGTACTTCTCCCTAGCACCCCGAAGTTGAGCCTCGGACGATGACAGCTGGGCCAAAGCAGGTTCTTTCTTCGCAGCAAGGCGGTCCATGCCCTCTTTCCACCGATGGCAGTCATCTTTATCTTGATCGACCTCCCCCTGGAACAACTCGATCTTTTCAATTTTCTGCTGCAACTGAAACATAGAAAAGTTAGCCTCCACCCTTGGATTTAGCCCGTGTTCTTTCAAAAAAATAGTTACTTGCTCGTTCAACTCGGTCTCCTCCTTACGATCCTTGGACAAGTCAGCTCGGAGGTCCCTAAGCTCTTCATCCTTCTGCCCACTGAGGAGCTTGAGAGCATTTCTCTCCTCCGAAATCATCTGGAGCTCAGCCTCACGTTGGTTCAGGTCGGCCCGAGACTTGGAAAAATCTTATATGAGAAGAAAAATACATGTTAGATTGAAGGAATGAAAAGAAAAAGAGAATTGCAACAACGTAAATTTATACTTACACGAGATAGAAGGAGTTGAGCCTCTTCAAAGAGGGTAGACACATCGTTAAGGTCAGAGGCATCATCGACCTTGGTAAAGCAATCCCGAAAGGGATCCTCTTCACTGGGGACTCCGCCTATCTCGGGGGTCCTCATGGGCCGAGCTTCTCTTATTGCCTCATCGGAGAAAACCGGTAGAAAATGCGAGTGACCTATTGTCACTGCCCCGAGAGAGTCGCTCGAGGCGCTCTGTTCAATTATGGGGGTTTCAGAACCAGCCCCCTCTAGTATGATTGTTGGTTGAGGGATAACCTCGACCTCAGGAGATTCGGGGACTTTTCCCCAATCTTCGAAGCCTCCTCATCATGAGGCCGGATCTTGACAATCGCCTCCGATTTTGAGGGCTTGGCGGCCTCGGCGGTCTTCCTTGGTCGAATCACCAATGTCGAGTCATCACCCTCTTCTTCTTATTCTTATTCTTCTCTTAGCCTTTAGACCGAATCTATGGTGAGAGAAATGATTTTCCTCCTGGTCTTTCGAGTTGGAGAAATTTTGGGTTTGGGGTCCTCAAACAATGAGACCCCCTTCCTCTTATTATGTTTCCCCGGTTTCGGAACCGGGGACTCAGCCTCTTCCTCTCTGCTCAGAGGCATCAAAACTGCATCCTTGTTCAGGCCTGTACAAAAAGAAACTGAGTAATGAAAAGAAATATGATCAACACCTCGGAAATAAGGAAGAAAAAACTCATCGTGATTCTTTGCATCCCATTTGCCTTTTGCCAAGTCATGCCAACAACGCTCGTCTTAAGAGGAAGTCGAGGATAACATCCGAACCCATTCCTTGAGGTTGGAGCCGCTCAAGGCATCCAGGCAGCCGCTGCTTGACGAATGAATATGTTAAATAATGCAAGAAAAACGAGAACATGAAAACTAATGAGTAAAGTGTTACTTACGCTCCGGGTTCCACTTCTTGGGGAATGTCATTTTTTCCTTTGGGATGAGGTCGCAGGTACTTACCCGAACAAACCGACTCATCTACCCCCGGTACTTGTCCTCATCGATACTAGAGAACAATGCCTTGGTTGCACGACGTTGAAGCTTGATCAACCCTCGAAAGATTTGGTGTCGATATAATCTGATGAGATGGTTGAGGGTGAACCGCACCCCCTCAATTTTGTTGGAGAAGAACTAGAGCATGATTACGATGAACCATAAGGAAGGATGAACTTGGCCAAGGGTAACTTGGTACCTTTTGCCAAAATCTATGATAACTGGATCGAGGGGACCCAACGTGAAAGGGTAAGTGTAAACACTTAGAAATCCCTCCATGTGGGTTGTAATACTTTCTTCAGGAGAAGGGATTTGTACAACGACGCTGTCCCCCCATTTACTGTCCCTCTTTACGTCCTCGAGATATCCCGTTGTTATCAAGCAGATATATCTCGACACGTGCTCGCATCGGCCAGGGACTGATGGAGGGTTCTCGACTTTGAAGTCAGATTTTAAGACACACGGACCAGGAACATACTCACTAGGGAGTGGTTCGGCCGGCGTTTTAACACCAGCCGCCCGTGAAGAAGATGAAAAAGCCTTTTCCTTTTGTGGAACGGTTTTGAAAGTTTTCGCCATTGATACGAGTAGAAGAAAGAAGGAAAGTGTTGATTTTTGGTAGTCTGAAATTAACGAAGTTGGCTGAAGCAGTGATGAATGGGAAAAGATGGAGAGAGTTAAAAACTTAGGAGAATTGATGAAAATAAAAGTAAAAGTTTTGATTCAACAAAAGAGTCCATATTTATAGAATTACGGTGACGGTTCGATGGCGCTAGTGGCCGGACGCCCACTGGCGCACATTAATGGTTTGGGAAACTGTACCGGTGGGACATTTCGGTCACCTCCATTTCTTATGTCACGAGGAAGACATCACTGTCTATCGCGGTCATAAGAAAATCCAGGCTCAAGTCGTTTCTTATCATTTTACTCTAGGAGACGAGGGGACTATCTGTATACGGTAGAAATCGGGGCTACCCGATTTCACCATTTGTTCGTGATAGGAATGTTACGTCGAGAGCTAGGACGTCGAGTCCGAAATCTAAGCCTCTTTCCAAATCGAGGTCAATATCGATCAAAGCCAGAAAGAGAAAGACTTTGAGTAATATCGGCATAGCTTTATAACGGAAAGGGCGAGATATACGCGATTGGTCAAGGATCGTGGCGTGAATCTCGGAACGGATCAAATCCATAGCGGTTAGTCAGCTGTTGATATGATTTTCTACTGTAATTAGAAGTATGCCTTAATTAGGACTCCTCTATTATATAAAGAGGAATTCCATTCATTTGTAAGGATCATTGCTCACTAAGGAAAATATATACAACTATTTCTTTCTTGCTTATTGCTCTACTTACTGTTCATCAGAGTTGTTTTATTCTTTACT
The DNA here is from genome assembly GCA_005239495.1 of Nicotiana undulata. Classification (NCBI taxonomy): domain Eukaryota; kingdom Viridiplantae; phylum Streptophyta; class Magnoliopsida; order Solanales; family Solanaceae; genus Nicotiana; species Nicotiana undulata. Next base: position 27,068 of record MDKH01230954.1, on the reverse strand, counting down.
GTTCTTACTATATCACCTCGAGGTTACTTCAACTCGAGGTCGAAGCTTTGCTTATACACTGGTTTGATTTATTTTGCAGTCTAATTCATCCATTTATTTTCTCGTTTATCAATTGGTATTGGACGAAATCAATCACATATCTTTAAAACCACACATATATATATATATATATATAAGTCTAATTGTTATTCAAATTTTTTGACGGGGTAAACACATATCATTTCTCTCATAATATTTTGTCGTTTTTCAACCTACGCCATCTAAATTCAACCTCTAACCATTTAAAAACGTTACTTCTGTTAAAACTGTGTCAATTAGAAATGCATAATCTTTGATGTAGTGACCAGGCGTTAATAAGAAAAAAAAATATTTTTTCCAACCACTAAGCACTGCGAGCTGACCTCCACCATCGTGTTGACCACAGTCACTCTCTTCACAACCACTGTCTCTACCATTATAGCCACTGTCTCTACCAACTCTATCACCGTACTTACTGCTCCCATCCTCCACCACCGTAGCCTCTGCTTCCATCACCTCCGCTATCATCATGTCTACCTTCACCACCATATATAGCCCCTTTTGCAGCTTCACTATAACCATCACGATTCTCATAACCACCGCAAGACAACTCCATACAACACCCAAAAACCATAGGAAGTTTTTTCATAAGTTCATAAGAAAGTTGTTCCCTTTCGACGGGATATGAAAATTAATTACTCTCTCCGTTTCAGTTTATGTGAACCTATTTAGTTTTTGGTCATTTCAGAAAGAATGATCCCTTTCTAAATTTATAAACAATTTAGCTTAAAATTATAATTCTATCCTCAACGAGAAGCTTTTATAGCCAATATATATTCTGGGCCCTTTTTTAACTTGTTTAGAATCATAAATTCCAAAAACTTTCATTTTTTCTTAAACTTGATGCTCAGTCAAACACGTTCACGTAAATTACAACAGATGGAGTAATAAGTTGCATGAACGAACCTTTAAAGTTACAGATCATTGAAGGAATAAATCGTTGGCATTTTCAAAAAATTAATTTAGGAGTACTTAATTCAAAGACAACCCTCCTGATGGGTGGTAAAAACGAGGTGAGACCCCAAAATTCATATAATATGCTTGAAACAGAGAAAAAAGACAAAATATCATTATTGGATCTAGGGATGGTAATTTGAGGCCAAGCTTATTTAATTCGTCCGACTATTCAAAATTGGGTCGGTCATTGACCCGTCAATTTATTGAACTCAACCTATTTTGACTTAATCGATCTAAAGTTGGGCTAATTTCAAGCTTAAATATAAAAATAGCACGGGCTAGCCAGTTTACGGACTGGTCATTCAAAAATAGTCAGCATTTGTCAAGTAATCGAAAAATAACCACTAATTTGTTACAACAGAGACCGGTCCAGCATAATATATTGTAGCTCGGTGCACCTGTATATGAACTTCCAGCATAATACTCCAACACACGGAAAGTTCCAGCATAATATACTGGAGATTTGAGCACCTGTGTATCAACTTCCAACATATTATACGGGATCGGTATACTTTGTTGGAACTCCAATATATTGTGTTGGAGTTCTAGTATACTTATGCTGAAACTCCATTATATTATGCTGGATTTCCAATATACTTATGTTGGAACTCCAGTATAATATACTGGAGTATTTTTCGGATTTTGAACAGTATTTTTGTTCACATTTATCTTTACATGAAAAGTAGCTAAAATTCGATTACTTTTGAAAGTGTAGTTATTTTTGAGTGACCAATGGTAAATCTGGCTACTTTGAATTTCTGCCAGCTTAAATTGATGCATAAGTAATTTTGTTAAAATATCGTAAAAATAATTCCTTTTTATTTGATATATTAAATAACCATAATAAAACAAAAAATAATCTTATATTTGACTATTAAACCACTCATAAGAAAATAATAGTTAGGTGAATTGGGCTATGATAAAAAAAATTGGCCAATCTTGACCCTGTCTCAACTAAAGTAACTTTTTAGCGTGTCTTTGACCCACCTATTTATTGATTCGTCGTATTTTGACATTTCCAAAATCAGCAAGGCCACTAATTTCCCCCCTAATGGAGCTAACACCTAAGTCATAACCCAAATACTTGATGAGTGGTGAGATATCCCAATTCAATATTTGTTTCCTTCACTATACATTGAAGCTTTTCTCTCCATGCTTTTCCTGATTTTCTTTGTTTTTGTCAATTTTACCTTGAACTCTTCGTTAGCGGAAGAATAATTGCAAGTAGACTAGGGAGGAAATAAACCCTCTTTTTTTCCTCCTTTTTTCTGGTTCAATTTTTTTATAAATATTTTTAATTACTAAAGTGGCTTCTTTGCCACTTTACTTTATCGATTGTTTGAAGTAAACGTGTCTAAGGCCTCATTTGGTTTTAGTTAATGGAAGTATGAACCTTAATTACTAAGATTTCAAATATTAAGTAAGTTTATTGTTAAGTTGGAATCATAATTATTCAGATCTTAGTCATTAAATTTGTCTATTTTCTTATTTTATAACTACTTAATGGTTCTTAATAGATCTGAATGATTAAGATCTATAATAAAGACTTAATTTCGTTAAAATGCTATCATCCACCTTCACTACTAATCGTCGAACCGCCAACAATTATCACCTACTACCATGCACCACCCATGACTACCATACTCAACCACCATATTCAAACACCATTATCAACCAACAACATCCACAACCATAGTCGCGACTGCTATTTATTATCAACTACCATCATCCACCATCTCACCATTATCGACTACCACCACCACTATCCCATCTATTATAAACTAATACCACCATCATCTTCCTCCACCACAACTACCTACGCACTCCCACCAACCCCATCATTATCAACCATAGCTACCAATGTCTACTATATAAACTACCACCACCTCCTTCTCAACCACAATTAGCACTATCATTTACCACTAGCTACTCTCAATAAAAATATCACGACCCTAAAATCTATCAAAGGTCGTGATGGCACCTGAACCGCTTGCCACCGCTTGCTAGGCAAGCCAACACACAACAACAATCTTAAAAGCAGTTCTTTAAATCATACACTAAGTCATGATATGATTAATAAAGTGGAATAATTCTCATAAGTCCAAGAAAAGGTATAAACATGCCCATAATTATCTCACAAAACGTGCAAAACTCAATGTCACATTGTCGTGACCATCTATCAAGAGTAAATATTCTCAACCGAACAACAACATATGTCGAGGAAGGAATTAAATAGTAAGAGATAGATAAGTAGGGAAGGGTGGGGACTCCATGTGTTTCAGATCAGAAAAAGTAAAATAGCTCACTACAAAGTCTCTTAAAGTATTCCTTCTCTAGTAAATGGGTAGTACAAATACCTATCTTAGACTATGCACATAATGTGCAAGAGTGTATTATGAGTACAAAAATCATGCTACTCAGTAAGTATCAAGTCTAGCCTTGAAGAAGAAGTGGTGAGGGATCGACAATAATACCTACTAAGTCCAAATATCAAGTGAGAGAATAAATAAGATACGAAGTAAGGTACGACAACTCTAAAAATGTACAAAAGATTAGAAAGTTGTAAATATGGAAGTTGGGCATGCTAGTCAGATAAAGAGATCATATACGAATTCAAATACTTCAAATCTTACACATAGCATGATATATATCAATCAGCAGTCATATAAGAGCTATTGCATGAGCCTAAGATGTAAATACATGCTAAAAAACCACTCTCAATACCTTACAACACATTGCATATGTCTGACACATTCAACATGTCCAAACCAAGAATTAATCTATGTACTTGCGCTTACAAGGGCCTAAAGTTATGGGTAATCACCCGACCCCAGAGTAACAAATTTGTACTCGAACATTGTGGCGTGTAACCTGATGCAATCGTAATGCAATTTTGACGTGCAACCGGATCCAATCATGATACCCTTGCAACATGTAATCCGATCAAGTCATATCAATCCGTATGGACAATTCACGTGCTATAACGACTCAATCTTCTCACTTCGTGAAGTGCTAAAGTTTGAACTTTTATCGATATCACACTCTCTAACTTATACATAAGTTTATAAAATAATACAAGAAGCACTAGGACATAATAATAAAAATGTGGACATAAGCTCGCATAGATAAAAGATGGCTATGACTAATTACGTAATTCAATTAGTAATAACAATTAAATAATCTAATTCAACATTAATAGGTCAAATAATGATATTTAATATGGATAAAGTGAGTCATGTAGCCACTAAATCATGAATAAAATAAGACAAGTGTATGAGTATGGTAAAATAAGTAAGCTCAACAAAGTAATGAATTCTTTATGAAGAATTCAATAAGTCCTCACCTTAGCATGGTTCTAACTATAATAGAAAGCCATCACGTAGCCATTGAATCAATAAAACACAGAAAATAAATTCACATTGTTCAAATAAGACATTTTATAAATTCAACACTACCCAGATACTATCATAACCTAGCTACAAATAGACGCTCGTCATCTTGCATATACGTGGCTCCTAATCAAGCAAAAAGTACTGCATGGATCACCTACGGGGAGATTTTCCTCTTACAAGGATAAATATGAGACTTACCTCTTTCCGGAAACACCTTCAACCTTCCAAACCCTCTTTTCCTTTCAAGTCCTTCGCCAAATGACTCGAATCTAGTACAATAACGCTTAAATGAGTTAATAAAAGCTATAGAAATCAATCCCAAATAATAAATATTAAATCTTTAATCAAATCTCAAAAAATAAGAAAAATCAACCCGGACCCACATGGTCAAAACTTGAGTTTTGGGATAGATCGCGACTATCCATAAGTCATGGAACCCAAATCTATAATCAAAAATCCATTTTGATGTCATTAATATACTTAAATTAATAATTCTTCATTTTTAGGTTTTTTCCATCCCTCACTTGATTTTTCCCACATCATTCATCCCATGTTAAAATAAATTATATATCCTTAGCTTGATTATAAAAGTGGGCTAGAATCACTTATCTCAACGTAATTGATGAAGAAATATGTCAAGATCCCTCAAAATTGAGCTCTCAGGCTCCACAATTGAATAAAATGCCTAAATCACGAAATAAGGTCGTATTATAGTGGCAAAAAACTAGCAAAAAAAAACTACTAGACCGGTGCATCGTGCACTAGACTATGGAGTGTTCCTATGTTGCTGCGGCAGCAGAAAATTTTGCTTCCAATATATGCCCTTTTTACACCCCGAAACTCACTCGGGCCCCTCCAAGACCCTATCCACAAAATCCCAACCAGTCCATAAAACACTAAACAAACCTATACAAGGCCTCAAAACACATACAGACTCATCAAATCTACAAATCCAAGGTTAACACACACATTGAACTCTCTTAAGTTCATAAGCGTCCGATTCATACCTAGGTACCTCAGCTTTCAACCAAACTTTGTATACCAAGTCTATTCAACTATTCAAACCTACCAACAGTCTCTGAACAATCGGAGTTCAACATCATCAAAGTCAACTCTTGGCCAAATTATGAACTTGTAAGTCCTTCAAACTGCCAACTATCAACAAATGGTGTCGAATTCTTCTAGGAACCTCCAAAACCAATTTCAAACGTACGTACAAGTCCAAGATCATCACAAAAATCTATTCAAACCATAAATACCTAATTTCGAGTCCGTTTGCCAAAAAGTCAAACCTTGGTTAAAACCTCCAACTTAAAGCTTCCATTTAGGAACTAAGTATTTTCAATCACTTCCAAACCTCTTGGGACCAAAATCAATCATACTTGAAAGTCATAAAACATAAAATGGACCTAGGTGAAGTCTCAAATCATGAAACAAGATGCTAAAACTCAAAATGACAGATTCAGCTATTACATTTTCCCTCACTTATACATATGTTCGTCCTTGAATGTGTCAAGTATTATTCCAAAGCCTTCAAATAATGGTATAAACTCATCATACATATACCCATTGGTCATCTCATATTATCTCAATCTTTATAAATCCCTTAACACAATCTTGACTAATGGTTTTTCCTCCAACCTTAGCCTATAAGCCCTTGAACTAATTTCAATATCCGAAACTTCCTCTAAAGTCCGATTCTTGTATAACCATCTTAAAAAGTTGTATCAAGCCATAAATGTACTGCAAATATGTAACCACAAGATGTATCCTATAGCTCATATACCTATAGCAATATCTTTTATTCGCAATAACTACTCATTATCAAACCTGGTACCGGTAAAAAGTCCTATCTCAATAAATTCTTGTCCTAAGCCTTCACAATTGTGTTGATGATGAAAAAAACTTGTGGAAAATCATAATCAACAATCTTAACAGTAAGTCGTGGATCTCTCATCTGATATGAACCATTTCCTATCCTTGGATGCCTGGAAGCATTTCCTTCCAAATATATCTTTATCCAAACTTGATTATGCTAATTCCAAGTCCATACACTTTGCCTCATGTAGTACAAGCTGCCCGATCAACAAGTCATGCCAAATTTCATATAGAACTCCAAACGATATGGCTTGCACCATATGATAATAACTAAAATATGATCAATCGGTAGAAAAGAAAATTATCATCCAATGACTCCACGTAACTATGGTGTTCTATCTAAAAAAAAATTTATGATTAGCTATCTAGCTTATTCCATCTGTCCATTATGCCGCAATTAAGCAAACCAAACAAAACTCAAATTGAAACACGTGTCATAACCGCCACCATCTCAAAGTAGTTGTCATTCTAACAAATCCAATGGTAGAAAGTATCTCATGTAGCTATTACTCTTTCAAATGACACACCCACATGACATCTAACTGACTCCATGCCCCTCTAAAGTAGAAATAAGCCTTCCACAAGCCAATAAGGACCCATCTTAGCTTTGACCTCGCAACATTGTGTCCTTAAGGACAAGAAAATGGGGATCATCATACTGACGATCCTTAATGCACTCAAACAAGGACGATTGTGCAATAACACAAGTAGGAACTCTACAAAGAGTAGAAACATCTAGTCTCACAATCATTTATCAAAGGCCTAAACATCCATAGCTAAAGGCCTCTCTTCAGCTGGAACAAATGCCAAATTTCCCATGCTCTCTTATTTCTACTTAAGGCATTCGCTACCACATTCACCTTATCCAGACGATACAAGATAGTAATATAATAATCCTTAAGAAACCTAGACCACTTCCGCTGCCTCAAACTCAAATCCTTCTACTTGAACAAACGCTCAGACTTCAATGATCAGTATAAACCTCACATGGAACACCATACAAGTAATGCCTCCTAACCTTAAGTGCATGCACAATAGCTGCTAACTCCAAATAATGAAACAAATAATTATTCTCATGAGGCTTCAATTTCCCTGATGCATAAGAAATCACTCTATCATATTCCATTAACACCACAACAAGACCAATGAGTGAAGCATCACAGTACACCATGTATGGCATTGAAACCATGGGCAACACTAACATTGGGGTATAGTCAATATTGTGCTTTTGACAGCTCTCCTCACACTAATCAGACCACCTAAAAGGAACACTCTTTTGAGTCAACTTAGACAATAAAGCTGCAATAGATGAAGAACCCTAAAAAATACAATTATAGCTGCGTAACTCTAAACTGCTTCAATATTCTTGTGATACACCTTAATATTATTCTCCGACATGACTTGACCCAAGAATTCCACCAAATCTGGAAAAAACTCACACTTGGAAAACTCAGCATACAAATTCCTTTCCCTCATAATCTGAAGCACAATTCTCAAATGATGCTCGTGCTCCTCTTTGTTTTGGGAATGTAACAAGAAATTATCAATGAATATGGTGACAAAAGAATCTAAATATGGTTGGATCACACTATTAATTAAATGGATGAAATTTGCTAGAGCATCAGGGTCACGACCTAAACTGATGGGCCGCGACGGGCGCTCAGTACCTTACTCAGCCGAGTACCAACATAACGTATATTTCTTATTGCATCATCATAGGTAAGTTGGCCACCAAGGGGCTTCATGAGATAATCAGAGTAAACATGAGGGAATACCCGACATAGAACGACCCAACCTGATATAGAAACTTATATTGGTGACATACGGGCCTATAAGGCCATTGTGATCCATTATATACTTAACATATAGGCCGACAAGGACATACAAGTATACATATATATGACATATTTATACAAGCCTCTAAGAGTACATATTTATCATAAAGGTCAGGATAGGGCCCCGCCATACCAAACAATACACGTCTTAATCATACTGACCAAACAAGAAACTCCCGATAAAATGGAGCGCACCAACATCTTCCGCTTAGCTGATAGCCTACTTGGAGGACTCTCGACCTGTCTATCAGGACCTACGGGCATAAAACGCAGCGTCCCCAGGCAAAAGGGACGCCATCACAAATAATGTACCGAGTATGTAAGGAATGAAAATTAGTAAATAATAGACAATAAACATGAGAGTGACATGTAGTAAAAGACTCGACATGTATATCTGAATATCTATGTGAACCATTTAATATTATAATGTCATGAATATGCGTATAAATGTCATACCATGCATGAGTATATGAGTTCATAACATCATCAAGCCTCTGGGGGCATCCCATTATATCAGCTCGGCCACTGTGGGCAAATCATTAACCTATATCAGTTGATCAAGTGGTGGTGCGTATATAACGCCCTAACCTTTTCCCATATCCCATATACATATACACACATATATACGCGTATGAATGAATGCAATACAAGATAAATATGTCAATAAAATATTTTGGAACGTCATAAGACCATTATGCCTCTGATTAATATCATGATATAAACTTTATCAGCTTACATATTTTCTGAGACCCATGAACAAACGATAGAATAATAAGACATATGGGAATTTCAGAACATAGGCACCTCTAATACTTCTATGAATAGCGTCATTTATGGAAGTTGCAGATTTTTCTCGTTTCATTTGTATTATTTGGATCATGCCAAAAAGAAAGAAGGGATAGCCTTAACATACCTGGGTCAATTCTCTTGACGACCCCTCTAACACACGTTAGTAGCGACAAAACACGTCACGACACGATCGGAGTAGGAAAATATCCGTGTGATATTCTTAAGAAAGATTACACCGTACTTCCTTGTAATTGCAAAATCTCACGTTGCTATGAAATCTTGTGGGATTTCCATGAAATCATGTTGAATTTGTTGAAAATGCTAAACTTCCCCACGTTAGCAGGTTAGAGAAGTCTTATTTTTGAGTTGAGTTTTTGAAGACTAACGTTATTGAGGAAATACTTCATAAGTCTTAAGATGCCTTATGATGTGGCCCCACTTTAGGAATAATTTTGCCACCAAATTCCTTAAGGTGACACCTATCTTAAATGACTAATGCGTCATTAATAAGAATAGAAGGGCTGCCACATTTTTTACACTTTGAACTCATCCAAAGAACTTAGTCTTTACCCAAAGACTTTAATTAATCCGCCACTAATTATTCATTAAGTAGGTAATGTCCCATTACCTAATAATTAACCAATTACCCACATAACTAAGAATTATCTCCACTTACTTAGAATACTACTCACTTTTAACATACCATATACACCTTACTATCATGGTCATGTGGTACCTTGTATGACACTAGTACATAAATACCGAGTATTTTAGCTCGGGCCGTATTTTATCCCAACATGTCAAACTTGGACGAAAATTCATTTTCTTTGACTTGCTCCCCCCCTCACCTTCACAAATTTACTCATCACTTGTTTGAAATAGCATAATTCTTATAATCTCAAAATAATCCCATTCCCAAACTTACGTCGATTAACTTACGACGAAACCTTAAAGTACAAAAATGCAGAATGTAACATTCCATTTTCGAGCTTATATAAATTTACTTATGGCGTACTTCCATGTACGAAAACATGGGGCGTAACATTAATCCTCCCTTTGAAACATTCATCCTCGAATGTTGACTAACACACTTATTATTCTCATAACCGACATCTCTTGTGAATATTTTAATACTCTACTTGCCATTTAGGCAACTGTTCTTTGAATAAATCCAAAGGCCAAGGAATTCCCCCATTTAGGCCTCTTTCTCGCACCATGGTATGTGGTCGGAATTCTTCCAATCTCGTAACTCTTGCTATGTTCTGTCATGCAGCCTGTACGAATTTTTCCTTGTAGGTGCGCCTATGTGACTCTTCTCTCCTCTTTCCACCAACTTTTAGCCAATCTTTAGGACTCACTTTGACAATATATACAGAACATGATAAATAATCCCTCTGGGAATCTGTAGGTATACTAAAGTTCTTCGCTCGGTACTTTGTCAAACTTACGAATATTGTTATGCCTTATTTCATAGATTCACTTATCCATTCATATTAATTTACTGCATCTAGGTAGGTATTATTATACCATAACTCTTACTTCGCTTTATCGTTATTAAGGTCTGCTACCGAACTCAAGGTTACTTTCGTTACTTATCCCATATATATAAATCTAAGTCATTTAATGCCTTCTCATTACTTGTTCATCTTAAGAATGATTGCCTAATCTCACCTCATATCTTGTGACTTTTTTCCATCCATTGTTTATTAACCTTAATGCTGATCTATCATCTACCACTGATGACTTGATCTCTTATGTAACACTGCCGCTATGGCTCATGTCTCACTAGGGACATATAGAGTAATTAGATTGATCCACCTAGGGGCGATACTATACTTCCATAACCGTATTTTATAGCATCCCAATATGACTCACCTTACGTGGGTATTTTAATACTTTATAGTTCATGAAATCCTCTTCAATTCATTACTCAATCGAAGGCCAAATGTCATCATTTATCTATCACAATCACACCCTCACTCCACTCTATATGTTATTAGTCTTTTGATTCCTTTGAGTTCATTCAGACTATGCTGAACTTTCTATAGTTTAGAGAAACCATTAGCTCTCTTGTTTTCATGGGCTCAATCTGGAGGACTTATCAATTCTTGTTATCTTCTTACTCTCCCTTTCTCATCCTTAATCCTGTCACAACACCTTGTCGCTTTACTATACTTTAGCTTGCGACCTCTATGTATCTATTTATATTATTCACAACCTTCCTTTAACTTGTTTGCACCATAGATTCCCTTATGTTATTTTAGAACATCAAGCGAGACATCACATTGTCTCTAACTCTTCTTTACTCTCTTGGCTAGATCTCTCGATACCTAGAAACCATAGGTTGGAAGGTATGCCACTAACGACGCCACTATCATTCCTGGATATTGAATCCCCACACTTCTAGCCTTTTATCCGAAGTATGGACTTTTCACAACCTTCTGCATTTGAGCATCTCGTATTTTGTTCACTTTTACCTTACTTACCTTAAAATCTCACATCACATCTTCTATCTCTTTCATGACCTCTCCTCCACATAGGTATAATTCACATCCACAACTTGAACTTCCATTATAATACTTGTACCTCTTTACATGATTCAGTGAGAGCTTCGTACTGACTTCTTACGAGGATGGTACTCTTCTAACTTGTTTCATTGTAGAGTAGTTATAAAATATGTCTATTGGACTATCTCTGTTGCACCTCTGATATTAAGAGTGATTCTGCAATGTTCTCAATCATGATGTCTATAATTTTTTGGGTGTAATAATCAGATTCCTGATTTACTTCGTTGATATAACTCTTTAGTTTCCTCCTTCTTCTAATAGGCCATTATGTAGGCTTAAGTTATCTCTCGATCTGTGGTTCATGGTATTAGTTATTCTATTTAGCCTTTCATGGGCGCTGAGGAATATCGATGATATAATCCTTTAACAATCCGATCCTTCATCTATGACATGGGCTCAAATTTTTTTTAAATGTATACCAGGACCTTCTACGGCTGTATATGTTGCATGTATAAAACTCCAAACTTGTAAGTTCGTTCATAACATAACTAACTCTGGATCATTAATCGAATAATTCTTTTTGTTCCATCTAAGCTTTCTTCAAAAGTAGGCAATTACTTTTCCTGGTCTTTCTGCCCCTTTTTGTGTGCATACTGAGCTTTTCTCAGTGCCCATGCATATTGGAATTCCACACAACTCATATGATCTTGAATATCACTTCTTATTTCACTTCTTGTTCATTAGCCACAGTAGGTGCCATTTTCTTATGTAGTGCATACAATGTTGTTGAGTGACTGTTTTTTTTACATGACTATTTCTTCTTCAAGTTACTATGATTAGGTTGGAGCCTTCTTACTTATTTACTTAGCTAGTATTCCATTGTAGTACTTCGGGAGGACCCCCTGATTCTTGCAAGGCTGCGAGCTTATTACCTTGTTGTGACGACCCGACGGGTTGTTCTGAGTATCTACACTTTGCTCGGTATTTTGAGGGCTCGATTATCTCCGTGTTATGTTATGGGACTTGATGGTATGTTTGTACGTGGTCCCGGGGTTCTCGGGTGAGTTTCAGATAGGCTTAGGATGCATTGCGCTTTTTTTTCTTATGTTTCGACATCGTTTCTTCAAGCATAAATGATACCTCATTAAGCAACGCTCTGATTTTATTTTGATTGAAGCATTAGATCCGTATCGTAATTACAGAGCCATAGCAAAAAGAATTGTCAAATTTGGACATCGTATAAAAGATTTATGGTCATTTTACTAAAAATTGGGTTGCTAGATTTTTCATATTAATTACGAAATTGCTATTGAATTCGTATTTAAAAATTTACACTATTTGCAAATATTGACACCAACATATCTCCTTCATTATACAGTCAAATTGAGTGATACAAAAGCCTAATTTGACTGAAATTTCACAAGGAATCTATTATAGGCATAAAAAGCGAGTTTCAAGATCGTTTGGCATGAGAAACGAGACAAAATAACTGGCAAAAAACTATATAAAATAATGGTTTGTTCATTCGGTCATATTTTTAGTTGGGGAGCTCGGATTTGGGCGATTTTGGAGGCGATTTTCCCCATATGGATTGGGGTAAGTGTTCTCTACTCGGTTATTATTATATTTCATGAATTCATATTCGTTTTTGGGATTTGATTGATAATTTTAAAGTGAAATTTGGGGGTTTTTTCTAAAGTTTCATAATATGAATTTTTGAGTTTTGAACATCGATTTTGAGTGGGAATTGAGTGAAACTAGTATGGTTGGACTCGTAATTGAATGAGTTGTCGGGTTTTGTGAGTTTTATCAGGTTCCGAGGTATGGGCCCAGGTGTAATTTTTGGCCGGATTTGAGATTTTATTTAGGATTTGATCTTTATCATTTGGAATTGTTTCCTTGGGCTTTAATTGATTTATTTGAGTTGCTTTTGGCTAGTTTTAAGATGTTCAGAGGTCACTACGCGCGTGATGGCATTTTTGTAGCATCGCTTGGTTTGCTCGGTATTGTAATTGACTTGTTCGAGGTAAGTGTTTTGCTTAACTTTGTTGAAGGAATTTTTCCTCCTATTTGTCATTGTTTGCTACATGCGAGGCTGGCACATATATGAGATGGCAGGCATATATGTATGTGCCGGGATTTATAATGCTCGGGGGTAGATGACGTTGTAATTGTGTTTTGTAGAATTACATAATTTTCTTGATTCGTTTCATTTACAAATATTAAGAACGTAGTATAAAATATTAGAATCAAAGACCTAGCCTAATATAACTTGATCAAATTTGATAAAATTCTGGGAATACATTGATGTGTCTAGTTTGGTCATCTCTTTGCGTGATCACTACTACATTGCTACGACCGATATTTTCTAGATGCTGGATTCTATACATGTGTTGCTAATAGATTGTGAGATTTGTTGAAGTACTTGAATTATGTGTTCCTTGAGGGTTAATTGTTCTTTGTTGGCTTGGAAATCAGTGATTGAGAATTTGTTTGGAATATTCGTTTGGACACTCTCCTTGATGTTATTTATACTTCCTGCCTTGCTATTTTATTGATATTTATATTCCTGGTAAGGAAGAGTGTAAAGCACAAAGGGTGATGTCTTGCCATTATATATTCATTATCATGTGAGGAAGAATGTAAAGTTAGAAGGGTGATGCCGTGCCATTTTATATTCATTATCATGTGAGGAAGAGTGTAAAGCACGAAGGGGGATGCCGTGCCATTTTATATTCATTATCATGTGAGGAAGAATGTAAAGTTAGAAGGGTGATGCCGTGCCATTTTATATTCATTATCATGTGAGGAAGAGTGTAAAGCACGAAGGGTGACGCCATGCCATTTTATGTTCATTATCATGTTTATCATGTGAGGAAGAGTGTAAAGCACGAAGGTGATGCCATGCCATTTTATATTCATTATCATGTGAGGAAGAGTGTAAAGCACGAAGGGGGATGCCGTGCCATTTTATATTCATTATCATGTGAGGAAGAGTGTAAAGCACGAAGGGTGATGCCATGTCATTTTATGTTCATTATCATGTGAGGAAGAGTGTAAAGCACGAAGGGTGATGTCGTGCCATTTTATATTCATTATTATGTGAGGAAGAGTGTAAAGCACGAAGGCTGATGCCGTTCCATTTGATATTCATTATCATGTGAGGAAAAGTGTAAAGCACGAAGGGTGATGCCATGCCATTTTATGATCATTATCATGTAAGGAAGAGTGTAAAGCACAAAGGGTGATGTCGTGCCATTTTATATTCATTATCATATGAGGAAGAGTGTAAAGCATGAAGGGTGATGCTGTGACATTTTATATTCATTATCATGTGAGGAAGAGTGTAAAGCACAAAGGGTGATGCCATGCCATTTTATGTTCATTATCATGTGAGGAAGAGTTTAAAGCACGAAGGGTGATGCCCTGCCATTTCATAGACATTATCATGTGAGGAAAGAGCGTAAATCACGAAGGGTGATGCCGTGTCATTTCATTTATATTGTTATGCTTTTAATATTGTGAGGTCATGGTACGAAGGGTGTTTCCGTGCAGGTGAGGATGAGGGACATACATTATGATGTGATATATGTTTTTCGTGTATACATTTCCACCTTTACCTTGAGTTGTCATTGTTGCCATTATATATTTTGTGTGATATGTCGTTATTGTCCCGTACTTGACCTTTATCTCAATTATTGTTGTGTTGTCTATGTCTTTTACTTGCTTAACTTGCATATGCCATGCCTATTTCCTGCTTTTATAATTATACTCATGTTATATCTATTCTGTTGCACCTTAGTGTAAGCCTTCCACTATGCTAGTCCTTCATGTCCTTACTTGTTAACTTGTGAAGATAATGTGTTTCCTTCTTGCTTGCTATATTTGTACTTAGGCCTCAATCATGCAAGTTAACTGAAATTATAACCCTTTTTTTCTTTCTAATTGTGGTCATTACCTCAGTGCTCTATGCTTAGTCTGTTACTGATGTTCTTTTGTACATTCTCATTTATTATTACTGCTTGCATATTCCCTTCATTATCATTTCTACCGTCAGTATTTCTATCATTTGGTTGGTACTGTTTTACGTGTATATGGTGAGGATGAGATAAATGCACGAAGGGTGTTGCCGTGTCGTTAGATTTGATGTCTTGAGTACTTTATAACACTAAGAAAGTATATGAGGTGATTTTTGTGGTTCATGGGATTTTTTTCTAAATAAAGGGCCGGTTGAGATGGGGAAATTGTTGAATTGTGATTCTTTCTGGTACTCTTTTATTACCTGTTACAGTCGCATTGTGTACTCTATTCTATTATTCTGTCTTTTAGTTCTATTGCTAGTTTACATTATAGTGTTTAGTAATGAGTATCTTTTAACTAAAAATCTCGTCACTACTTCGACTGGGTTAGTCAAGATACTTACCAGTACACGGGGTCGGTTGTACTGATACTGCACTTCTACACATTGCGTGCAGACTTTTGGAGCAGAGCTGCTAAAGATGTCAAGGGCTGACCTTGAAGTTGTTCGTGTATTCTGGATAGAAGTTGCCACTAGTCATTGGTGGTTTTAGACCTTATTAATCTGTTAATTTAGTTTTCAAACAGAACGTGCATTTATTCATACTAGCTTTGTATATTCTAAGTCTTAGAAACTCATGAGTCGTACTACCAGTTCTTGGAAAAATTTGTAAAAGTTCGGATAAATCCTAATTAAATATTCTATAAGCTTATTTTTTTTCTTTTGTTAATTGGCTTACCTAGCGGGTCAAGTTAGGTTCCATCATGACCTTTGATTTTTGGGTCATGACACTTGTTTACCCGACTAAATTTTTGATGTCCTTCCTCGCCTATAATTATCCGTAGTTACTTACTTCCACGCCCTTGTGCTTGTAGGGTTTCTTCTGAACTTGATATTTTTACTGTCTTCCCAGCAGTATTCTCTTTTATTTCTGTAATACTCAACATACAGTACTTTTAACTACCCCGACTCCTATCTGAGTATTTCTCAAGGTTACGATGTCATATTTGCGAGACTGAATGCCTCATGTTGGGGTTCACTATTTTTATCTTGCACGATCTGTTGATTTGTCTGTATCTTCTTATCTAGCCATAACTTGGGTTTTCCTGAATCAACTACTGACTACTCGTTGGCCCATTCTTGTATCAGTATTCCGCGCAATCTTTCTTGGGTTATTTCTTTTGTCTTAACTTGCGCCTCGCACTGGATCCTTACTTATCAATAACATCTCGGGCAGAAACCCTTACTTTCTCTCTTTATCGTCGTGCTTGCATAATATTCTGGAATCGTAGCATATCTATAGGATTTGAATAAATGCAATCTCATACCTCCCTCATCTGTGTTGCATTCTTTCTTTCCCATTCCATAATTACAAGAACCACTTAATTTTTACTTAATGCAACATCACTCCATATTCCCCCCCTTTAGGAGATAACTAAGGTTTAGAGCTATGAAGATCTACCTATATATGTTTTAACTCTTCCCCTTTGGTGTCCTTTCACATCATCGATGATTCTTACTCACCTTGTAGTACTCCTTCTGTACTAGTAATACAACTCCTTACTCGCGAGGGTGACACTAGTATAACTGGCACATACAGTCCCTTAAGCTTAACTTTGCTCACATTGCTTGTTCTAGGGAAGTGTCTTCCTGAACGGCCATTCTCTGAATTTCTCATGAATCTTCTTGTGTTGTCCATTCTATTATTACTAGAACAAGATCTAAAATTCTCACAATACCGACTATTATCAAATCACTCAGCCCTTAATTCATGTTTAGTTTATCTTGTTCACCAGTCCATATTGATTTCTATTACTCTGGGATATAATATTTCCTTCTGGTAGTCGTGTTAGAGTCATGAACTTATTTCTCGAAATGAGGATATGGCTTTATGGCCTATACTCTTTTGTTGTCTCAAGGCATGTCACCTCTCGTCTTTTCCTTCACTTGACTATAGACTCTGTAATACTATCATCTTTTTGGATCTACCGTTGTCATCCATGTATCGCATTTTACTCATAATGCTTAATTAACTCTCTTCTTATTTCTCTGCGATTATTTATGCCTAGCACCTTATCTGAAAACTCCAACATGACATCCTTTTTCTTTTAGCTCCCTTTTGCTCCATCTAGTGGCTCTTCAGGTTTGCTCAACGTTCTTTCTCTACCAGGGACATGAGCCACACTAAGGTAATATTTATTCCTTCAAGGTTTTCAGTGCCTATCGTTGTAGTACTCATATCTAGCTTTACTATTTTAGAATGCACCATTTAGGTGTCTCACAAGGAGATTTATTAGCACATTTGAAATATACTTTGGAAATATCAACTAACACAAACATTTCATCCACCATTTTGGGTCACTCTAACCCCAGCCAGATCTAACATCCATCCTTCTCTTATACAACTTCCATTAGCTTCCATAGGGTATAAATGAGATGGGTGGGGCCAATTGTTCATACCTCTGTTACAATTGAGGGTAACTCAAAATGCTTATATTTCTCTACTTGAATTGTAGATAATGTTCATTTATACTAATTAGGTACCTCGTACCTTCTTCACCTTGCTTCTTTTACTTGCTGAAACTTGTGTCTACCTCCCGATTCTCTTATTCCTTTTTACCATAAGAGTGGATATGCATTCTTGCCTTAGGGATCGTTATCAAGAAGCTTACACATCTTAGTATACACACGATCTTCTGAATACCTCATATTAATCCATCATAAGAATGCTACAAAAATTGAGTTCCTCTTACTCAACTCTTTCACAACTATATCTCTCACCAACCGTCTTTCTGGATGTAGGCATCGTCGTATTATGGATATGATAGAGTTTAGGAAATTGAGTTCTTATAACTGAGCTCTACCACACAATCTAGAATAAGAAGAAAGAGTGAAGGTCCTAAATGCCCTGTAGCCTCCTGCTTATAAGTGTGGTGCACAACACACCCATAAACAAGACTCTACTAGACACGTCTTGCAGACTCCTTAGGATATAACTGCTCTGATACCACTTTTGTCATGACCCAAACCAATGGGCCGCGACGGGCACCCGATACCTTACTCAACTGAGTACCAATATAACATATCTTTTTTATTACATCATCATAGGTAAGTGGGCCATAGGGGGCGTCATGAGATAATCAAAGTAAACATGAGGGAATACTCCATAGAACGACCCAACCTGATATAGAAACTCATATTTGTGACATACGGGCCTATAAGGACAATGTGATCCATTGTATACTTAACATATAGGCCGACAAGGCCATACAAGTATCTGTATACATGACATCATAAAGGTCGGGATAGGGCCCCTCCATACTAAACAATACACGTCTAAATCATACTGACCAAACAAGAAACCGCGGAGCAAATGGAGTGCACCAACATTTTTTGCTGAGCTGATAGCCTACTTGGAGGACTCTCGACCTGTCTATCGGGACCTGCGGGCATGAAATGCAGCGTCCCTAGGCAAAAGGGACATCAGTACAAATAATGTACCGAGTATGTAAGGAATGAAAATAAGTAAATAATAGAGAATAGACGTGATAGTGACATGGAGTAAAAGACTTGACATGTATATCTGAATATCTCTGTGAATCATTTAATATTATAATGTCATGCATATGCATTTAAATGTCATACCATGCATGGGTATATGAGTTCATAACATCACAAGCCTCCGAGGGCATCCCATCAAATCATCTCGGCCACTGTGGGAAAATCATCAACGTATACCAGCTGATCAGGTGTTGGTGCATATATAATGCTGTAACCTCATATCCCATAGAAAGATACATACATATGTAACGACCCGGTCCGTCGTTACGTAAAACCTACATTATAATTGTTGTTATTGACTTGTTATGGATTGGTTATACTGTATTTGATGTATTACAGTTGATAGGCTTGAAATCGAATGGTTGTAGTGAGAGTTCAATCAATTAGCCTTTAAAGATAGCTTTAAAATGGGAAAAAGTCAACTAAGAGTGACTTATTGGCAAACGACCTTGGAATGCGAGTTTTATGGTTCGAATAGCTTCGTTAGGTGATTTGGGACTTAGGAGTGTGTTCAGAATAATTTTGTGATGTCCGGTGTAGAAATAGGCTTGAATTGGCAAAAGTTAGTTTTTGGTGATTTTCGGTCGGCAGTGGAAATTAGGCTATCGGGGTTAGAGTGGAATTCCGACAGTTGGAGCAGGTTCATAATAATATTTTGGACTTGTCTGCAAAATTTCAATTCAATCGGAGTTGATTTGGATAGTTTCGGCATCATTGGTGTATTTTAGAAATAATAAAGTTCTTAGGCTTTTTGATGTTAGTTTTGGTGTTTTGAGAGAGCAAATAAGTTTGAATGATCATATGCGAGGTGTTGGTAAGTTTGGTTGGGTTCCCGAGGGGCTCGGGATTGATTTCGGGTAATAACAGACTCATTTGGACTTGAATACATAGCTGGTTTTCTTGTTTATGCACAATAGTAATTTCTTCACTGCGATCGCGTGGGGATGTGTGCGATCGCGGTGAGTTATTTTGAGCAGGCACAATTTGTTTTGTGCGATCGCGTATGGGTAGATGCGATCGCGGAGTAGGGGAGGAACAATGCAGTGCGATCGCGTGGGATAAGTTGCGATCGCGTAGAGGAAGTTGGGGCGCGTGGGGTTGCCTGGCAAATGCACTATGCGATCGCGTGCACAGTGCTGCGATTGCGGAGGTCATGAGCTTTTGGTTTATGCAATTGCGGGTGTTCGGCTGCGATCGCGGAGAGTAAATCACCGGGCATATTTAAATAAACCCTTCCGCAACCTAAACCCTTTTTTACACCATTTATTTACGGACAAAGAGCTTTTGAGGCGATTTTTAAAGGGGGAAATCCTTGTTATTTATAGAGGTAAGTGTTTGCATCATTAAAACTCGATTATGGATGATTATAGAACATAAAACCAGTGTAAATTCATGGAAAATCAGTAGAAACATTGGGTTATAGGGCTTGAGATTATGAGACCTTTAAGGGTCGATTTGAGGGGTCAAACGAACTCCGATTTTGGTGTTCTTTATATGAACGGACTCGTGAGAGGATGAAGATCACTTTTGTATAAGAATTTCTAAGTTTTGGGACACGGGCCCGGGGGTCGGGTTTTGACCGGTTTCAGATTTTTAGGTTAAATGTGATATCTTTCGATTGGAAATTGTTCCTTAATTACATATTGATGATAAAAATATGAACTTGTTAGATTTGTAGCCTTCAGAGGATGATTCGAGAGGCAAGCGTGTTGTGGAATAGTTCCGGGTTAGTTTTGAGGTAAGTAATGTCTTGAAATCCTGTCCTGAGGGTATGAAACCCCGGACTATGCACCCTTTCACGAGTTTTGAAATGCAAAGGTTGAAACTTTGGAGATATATTCCTTACTGAGGCAACTATTGAGTTGTGAAAGGGATTTTTAAAGCTTATTTCCAATAGTACTATATATACTTGATATGATTTGGGCTGTAAGCCGTGTTTGGGGCCTAGTGCCTACTTGTTTACCCCTTGGGGGATGTTTTACTATTATCCTCACTGATATGTTATGATTTTTACTCAGTCTTTTCTGTAAAATTGTTTTGACACTCACAGTATTTTGATACTACTTCTTGAAAATGAAACACTATTTTTGGGTCGAGAACCCGGTATATTTATGGCCTGAAGGGCAAACTGAGAGTGTCTGACTGAGTGAGGCTGCTGGCCTATATTGTGAGGATGATGTGATATGAGTGAGGCTGCGGGCCTATATTGTGTGTGATTTATGCCATGCTGTGGCTTATTATAGAGCTTGAGCTGTAGGAGCCCCTCCGGAGTCTGTACAGACCCTAGTGAGCGTAGGTACCTAATGAGTGATGCCCGCGGGGCTTATGCAGAGTGATTGTGAGGTTGCCTGATGGGCAGAGTGATTGTAAGGTTGCCTGATGGGCTAATACTGAAAGATATTGTTACGAGAAATGATTATGGTTCGAGGGGCAGTTTTATGAAGATTTTTACTGAGTTTTCAAACTATGATTTACTTCGTTTTCAAATTGGTTTTTACTGAGAATTTTACTGAGATATACTGATATTACACTTGGTTCAAATGATTTCTGGAAACTGATTTCGAACTTATGTATTTGATGAATACTACCTGGTGACTTGGTATTTTACTAGCTTTTGTGAAATTGTGTATCTATACTGTGTGTTTTATAATTCTCAGACTGTGATTTATTTTCATTACTACTGAGTTGGCGTACTCATAAAGACTCCCTGTGCCTCTGAGCACAGATTCATGTACCGATTTGGAGCAGTAACTGCCTTGTTCGTTAGCAGCAGTTCACGGGATTTCGAGGTAGCTGTCCAGCGTCTACAACTTCTCCATTTCCCTTCCTCATTTAGTTTGGCATTTGATTCAGAGACATATATTATAGTTTTAGCAGAGTTAGATTTATTTATTCTTAGATGCTCATGACTATTGACTCCAGTTCTTCGGACGGTTTTGTTTAGATTATTATTGGGTTGCTAAGACTTAGTTATATTATTTTATGTTATGGTTGCATGCTTATTATTCAATTTGTGAACTCTTATAATTGAACAAATGCGTAGTAAGGTGATGGTTGGCTAGCATAGTTCCACGATTGGCACCATTACGGCCTGTTAGGATTTGGGGTCGTGACAAATTGGTATCATAGCTCTAGGTTGCATAGGACTCAACAATCATGAGCAGGTTCAGTAGAGTCTTGCGGATCGGTACAGAGACGTTTGTACTTATCTTCGAGAGGCTGCAGAACTTTTAGGAAACATTTCTATTTTCTTGAATTCTTTCGTGCCAATCTATTGATTCTTGGAATCTAAACTTATGTCGTTTCATTCTCTCACAGATAGTGAGGACACGCAATACCGATCACGGTGACCAGGCACCAGCGAGACCCACAAAGGGTCGGGGCCGTGGTAGAGATAGGGGACCAGCCCGCGCAACAGCCGGGGTAGTACCACAGGATCCCCTATCGTTCAGGATCAGGTACTAGCCGATGGTGCTCCAGTGGGACAGGCTCAGGCACCGGCAGTGCCTATTGTTATTCCGAGTCTTCAGGAGACCCTGGCTCAGATATTGACGGTGTGTTCCAGTTTAGCTTAGGCAGTTGCTATGTCCACTACTGCCAATGCACCTCAGGCCGGGGGAGGCAATCAGACACCAGCTGCCCGGACACCTTAGCAGGCTGTACAGGGTATTCAGACACCGGGGATAGACCCAGCTCAGCCGGTTGTCCACGTCTAGGATTTTGTAGTTCCAGCTATGTCACAGGATGAGCAGCGTAGACTGGAGAGGTTCAGCAGACTTAAGCCTCCGACTTTCAGTGGCACAGAGGGAGAGGATGCCCAAGGTTTTCTTGATAAATGCCAGAGGATACTGTAAAGACCCGCAAAATATCTTGCTTAAAATAATGCCCGAACGAGTCCCCGAGTTGTTTTTACTGTGGAAATTCCTAAAACGCACCTAATTTGAACAAAAAGCACCCCGGGAGTTAAAGAATTAAATTTTCCAGAAATTGGGTGATATGCGACGCATTATGCGATCACATAACGTGTATGTGGACCGCATAGTGGTCGCATACACGGGCAGATCACTGCCCAACTGAAGGACAACTTTGCGGTCCAATCTGCGACTGAATTTTGTTTTTGCGGACCGCATAGCTGTCGCATTATTGCCTTTGATTTTTGGGGAGGGGTGTTATGCGACGCACTATGCGATGGCATAATGAGTATGTGGACCGCATAGTGGTCGCATACCTGGGCAGATTGTTTCAAAATTTTGGCCCACTTGGGGCCATTCTGCGGTCAGTTCTGCGGACCGCATGTCAGGAATGCGATCGCATTCCTGACCGCATATTTGACACGGGCTTTTAATTTTCCTAACTTTTATACCCGACCCAAGCTTCATTTAACCCCTACCCCTTTTCATTTTAACTGGATTCTGCAAGATAGACAGAAGAAAAAGAGAGTTCTTGAGAGAGAAGGTTCCAACATCACTCAAATTGATTTTCCAAAATCACTCAAGCCTGGATATTATCGAGTAATCAGTCATCTTCTTCGCTAAAAGGTAAGCCTTCACTCTAATTCTCCCAATTTCTCAGATTTTGGATGGGAATAAAGCACTCATGGGTTGGTTTTGAAAAATGGAAGATGAAACCATGCATGCATGTGAATGTAACTCTGTAACCTAGTAATGGGGGAAACGAACTTGGGGCCCTGTGTGGTTCATGCCACCTCTTCTTCCGTATTTTCGTTTTGGTATTTGTCTAAGGTATAGCCGGAGCTTTGTTACCGAAAAGTATTATATAACTCCTTTGTACTCTTAGAGGATCCATAGACAGGAAATGTTGGTTATGTACATATGTAATTTGGGCAGTATAACTTGTAGACCACGTAAAGTAAACTTGTATGTTATGTATATTTTGTAAGTATTGTACCACATGTGGGTAATGACTGAAATCTAGAATTTAATTCCAGGTTGTAAGAATGTGTTTAAATTATAATTGAATAATATACATTGGAATCACGGGGTAATACGTGGGATGGAAAAAGGAATCCAGGTCCTCTTGACTGCAGCTACCCGGTCGAGCGCCGGTCGTGTCCCTCAGTTTTGGGGCGTGATAAACTTGGTATCAGAGCCTAAGGTTTTTAAAAGAGTCCTAGGATGTCTCGGAGCCGTGTCTAGCAGAGCCCTTCTTATCGGTGTGTTGTAGACCACATCTATAATTAGGGGGATACATGGACATTTAGGAAATTACCCTTTTATTGTTATTCTATATCGTGCGGTTAACCGGAAAGTGAAAATATCCTTTCCTAATTCGTGCTTTGTTCTGAAATTTTCAATAATGGCACCAAAGAAGAGAGCTCGACTCGGCCTTGAGGCCAATGCCACCCCAAGTGTGGCTAAGAATCATGTACCTGATAGTGCGGGTGAGAGTGACTCCCCGACCTTGAATCTACCTGACCCTTCTATTCCGGATCAAAGCATTCCTGTTCCTGCGGCAGCGGAGGGTGCTGCAATCCCTCCCGCTGATATTCCTGATCCCTCTAAAGTTCCAGCTTCCGATTCCGGTACGTCCGAGGGGGACCTCAGAGGATCTATTCATATGTTGACTCAGTTGGTGGCCGCTCACGCCCAAAGATCTCATACTACCCTTGCATCCTCCAGCAGACAGGGTGATTCCGCCGACTCTAGAGTCAACCAGTTTCTGTGGTTGGCCCCTCCAGAGTTATGAGGTACGGATCCAGAGGCCGATCCACATGATTTTCTTGATGAGATATACAAGACCCTTCGTGTGATGAAGGCTACAGAGACAGAGGGGGTTGAGTTAGCTTCGTACAGGCTGAGGGGAGCAGCATATTCCTGGTTCGAGATGTGGGAGGGTTCCCGTGGGGAGGGAAGTCCTCCGGCTAGATGGGACGAGTTCGTGGATGCGTTCATGGATCATTTTTTTCCTGACGAGACTGTGGCAGCCCGTTCTACTGAGTTTGAGGTCCTCAAGCAAGGCAGAATGAGTGTTTGGAAGTACCACATAGAGTTCGTAAGGTTGTCCAAGTATGGTCCTCAGTTAGTGTCGACCATGGATGCTCGAGTTCGACGATTTGTTCAGGGTCTCAGTCCTTTGGTTGTGAATGAGGCTGTTACATCGGCTTTACACTCAGATATGAATTATGGAAAGATCGTGGGGTTCGCCCAAGCCACAAGGCTAGAAATTTGAAGATACTGGCAGACAGAGAGAGTAGCAGCAGAGCCCGGTCAGTGGGTCACTCAGGGAGCGCAGTTGCAGGGAGGAGACCAGTTCAGGGGAGGGGGCCATCAGGGCCATCCTATTCTTATGCACAGTCCTCAGCCAGTGCACCGCCATCCGTGCACCGTTATCAGCTAAATAGTCATTGGAGACCAGGATCCGACAGCAAGAGACCCCATCAGTTAAGTCGTCCCAGAGAAAGGTTCCAGCAACAGGGGAGGGCTTCGTGCCCTAAGTGCGGAGGGTTCAATATTGAGGCTTGTTATTTGGATCGCCCGATATGCTACAGGTGTGGGGCGAGGGGTCATCTTCAGCGGGATTGCCGTGCGCCCACCCAAGGCATGGGTAGGGGATTTGCCCAGTCATCTGGTTCTTCAGCCGCCACATCTTCAGTGCGTCCTCCAGCTCCAGCAAAACATAGTGCATTTAGAGTTGGGGCTCGTGGTAGAGGTGTACCCAACCGATTCTATGCTTTGAGTGGTTGCCAGAACGCGGAGGCTTCTCCTGATGTTGTCACAGGTATTCTGAATGTTCTAGCACTTGATTGTTATGCTCTTATTGATCCGAGGTCCTCCTTGTCTTATGTTACCCCGTTTATTGCTTCAAGTTTTGGGATAGAACCCGAACAACTTCATGAGCCGTTCTCTGTATCGATTCGGTTGGTGATTCTATTACAGCAGCGCGAGTCTATAAGAATTGTGTTGTCACGGTATGTAGTCGCGTTACCACGACCGATCTTAGTGAGCTTGGAATGGTAGATTTTGATATTATTATGGAAATGGACTTGCTTTATTCGTGCTTTGCTAAACTCGACTGTCGAACGAGAGTCATGAGACTCGATTTTACTAATGAGTCGGTTATTGAGTGGAAGGGGAATGGTGTGGTGCCGAAGGGTAGGTTTATTTACTACCTTAAGGCTTCAAAGATAATTAAGAAGGGATGTATCTATCATTTGGTCCGGGTCGCGGACACCACTTCAGAAGTGTCGGCCCCCGAGTCCGTGCCAGTCGTGAATGAGATTCTTGAAGTGTTTTCGGACGAGCTTCCAGGGATTCCGCCAGATAAGGAGATTGATTTCGGGATTGATGTATTTCCAGATACGCAGCCTATATCTATTCCACCATACAGAATGGCGCCAACAGAGTTGAGGTAGTTAAAGGAGTAGCTGAAGGATTTATTAGAAAAAGGGTTCATTCGGCCGAGTGTGTCGCCGTGGGGCGCTCCGGTTCTTTTCGTCAGAAATAAGGATGGGTCGCTTCGGATGTGTATCGATTATCGAAAGCTCAACAAAGTCACTATCAAAACAAGTATCCATTGCCTCGAATAGATGATTTGTTTGATCAATTGCAAGGTGCGATGTTCTTCTCCAAAATTGATTTACGGTCTGGGTATCATCAGTTAAAGATGAGAGAGCAGGATATCCCTAAGAACGCCTTCAGACTCGTTATGGTCATTTTGAATTTTTGGCCTTTGGGCTGACTAATGCTCCAACAGCTTTCATGGATCTTATGAATCGGGTTTTCAAGCCATTTCTAGACTCCTTCGTGATTGTTTTTATTGATGACATCCTTGTCTACTTGCGGAGACAGGAAGATCATGCTAATCACCTCAGGGCAGTCATGCAGACTCTTCATCATCACCAGTTTTATGCTAAATTTTCGAAATGTGAGTTTTTGCTAGAATCAGTCGCGTTTCTGGGTCATGTTGTTTCCAGAGAAGGGTTTCAGGTTGATCCCCAGAACATCGCGGCAGTGAAAGATTGGCCTAGACAAACGACCCTGACAGAGATTCACAGTTTCTTGGGTCTAGCTGGGTATTATCGGAGGTTTGTGGA
>ML295433.1:0-22094 GCA_005239495.1 Nicotiana undulata | reverse complement strand
ACCCCCCTTTTGTAACCCCCCCCCCCCCCTTTCTTCCCCCCCCCCCCCCCCTCCCCCCTCCCCCCACGTAATAATTTTAGAACCTGAGATTTTTTTAGCATTAAAATGGTAAGTTTGTTATGAAACAATAAAAGAAGAATATTGCAGAGAAAGAGAGAGAGGGAATTCTTATTGAATTTTGGGATGAATTACAATAGAATAGGACCCCTCTATTTGTAGGTAAAGAGTGACTTAGCCACCAAGTAAAAAATTTAAGATCTCTCTAAAATATAGGCATGCACCTTAAATAGAATTCTATCTATAACACTCCCCCCTTGAATGTCTATTCAACAAATAATGTGCCTCGTTAAAACCTTAACTAAAGTAAAACTCAATGGAAAAAAACTATAGAAAAGGAAAAAGTGTACACATGTTTAATAATACGCCTTTTGGTTGCCTCGTTAAAAGCCTTGCAAGGAAAACTCAGTGGGACAAAATCTTGTATGGGAAAAAGAGTGCAACGCGTATTAACTCCCCTTGATTAGAGCATCAATTCACATATTTGAGCCTTCGCATCCCAATCTTGTACATTAGCTTCTTGAAGGTTGACATCAGCAGAGATTTGATGAATAAAATAGCCATATTAACTTCAATGAATATGTTGCATCTTGAAAATCCTCACTATCACATTATCATGCTTATAGTTGTAGCAAGATACATATGTGCGCAAATACCACTTAGGATATGGTACTTCAGGATCAAGAATTGTATACTCCTTCAAGGATTGTCATATAAGTTAAGTCGTATAAGTCATATAATAGACTTTAATTAGATGCATATCAAGTTTTCATGTCATGCGAGACAAACAAGATATCGAAAACTGATTGCACATACCATTGACTTTATACTTTCAAGTATTTGAACTACATGTTCAAAACTACATGTCTTTCATATGAAACCAATTATATTCGAAATTGTTTCTCCAGACTTAAGATCCTCATATATGTTTAGTGTTATCATAGATGTCGTCGACGAATATTTTATATCAGTTTCAATATTTTTTCATAAAGACATAACATAAAGATCTCTTCATTTATATTTTGAGGTACCTGAACCTCTTTTAAGATTTTGTGAATTGTTATGTCATGTGATCTTCTAGATCACTTGCCTCCTTATTATGATCATTTTGATCATTTGCTCATCTTCGTTATCAAGAATTTTATTTAAAATTGATTTGTCTATACGCATTAAGCGTACTATAGACTTTCTCCTTCCAGGACTTATTCTAATAAGAGCATTTTGCAGTGAAAATATAATTACTTTATTTGGGTCAGCAAATGTGTCTGTCATGCTTTGCAATATGTTGCAAATGAATTATATTTTTATGAAATTCAAGTTCATATTATCTTATTCGAGGATCTAAATGTACAAAGGATAATTCATTTCACGTAACTTTTTCTCAACTGTTTATCACATCTCCCCTTCATGTTAGAAAAACTAACTTGTTTCCTCAATTTTGAGAACCCATCTTTGTGTGTTATGGTATTAATCAAAATATACTTCGCACATCAATAATCATAAGATGGAATTATTTGGTTCTTGGCTCTGAACCACTTGCGAGGGGGAAAAATAATACACTTTGGTATATAACGTATATCAAATTGATATAGATAACTTTGTTCTCATAAGTAATTGTTTAGTTATTAAGTAGAGGCACTCTATAAATGATTTTTCTAAACCAACTATGATGTAAACCAATTTATCAAGATGAATTATCTTGAATACAAAATCTGGAATACGCTCTAAATTAAATTATTGAGCAAGTTATCTCGCAAACACCAGGTTGCAGGTTAGTAATAATCGCACATGTAACCATCTCATAGATGCATCTTATGTGGTATACATGGCAGGTGAAGGAATCCATATTCACCTTTGATATTTTCAGCATTCATTGAATTCAATCCCAATTTTAGTTGGTATATTAATTAATGAGAAAATGCAACATAAGAGAATTCATAAAGAATTTTCTAGTTCTTTAATATTTACCCATGTGAATTCTCTTTTATTTTTGCACGTCATACTTAAATTGATATGGCTAAACTAATTATTCCAACTGAATAAATCATCAATATTGATAAAGTTCAGGTTTTCACCATGACGTGTGCAATTATCAATAAACTCCAAGTTTATTGTGACATGTATTTTATATCAATAAACATCCACTTTATTGTGGTATTCTTTTACTTGTGTAGTACAAACTGGAGAATAAAGCGGATAACTTTTCACATACATATTACCCCGTTACAAGTTGTGGTAATAGAAGAAATTAAATATTTCTTTTATTTATAGTTTCAATTTAACCAACCCCTTTCGCGAATACTTTAGAAACTCAATAAGTTTCTTTGAGACTTACTACAACACAATATCTCATTGGTAATCAATTGTGTTTCTCCAAAATAGTATAATTGACTCTTCCAGAGTTTTCAATTAATTTTGTACTACCACATATTCATCAACATCCCTATGGTGAATATCTCTTTCAAAGAGAAAATTATATCATTATGGTCATGGTCAAAGTTATATGCAAGATCTGTCTTCTGCATTACTATTGTCTTTTAATAATCACATTGCCAAAATATTTTGGCATAATCACAATAGGTACGTGATCAATGATCATTCATGCCATAATAGTGAAATTATTTTCTTATTTCATCTCAAACCTCCTTTTAGAGGTGAGTGTGGTATATTCACTATTACTAGCACGTTCATATTCTTCCAAGAATGAATATGTATTCATAAATCGGATGTTGCCACACTCACATCATGAATGGACCATAATCATCTATATGTGCTTTACAAAATCTCATGTCAAATCGATAACAAATATTAATTTCACAGAGTGAAAGATTATTTTGAGAATTCGTATTATTCTCATTATGTCCCGGGGTGGGGTGGGTTTGGATATGATTGATCTTAGAGGGCTTGCGGTCTATGTTGAGTGCTCTCTTCCCTTAGATACTGGCTAATGGTCTTGCATGTCACTTATCTGATGGTTTTTATGTTTATGCTACTACTTTCATGTTTTCTATTGGAGTTACTAATGAATTGTCTTTTCGTGTTTATTTTCGTCCTCCTGAGCCGAGGGTCTATTGGAAACAGCCTCTCTGCCCTTTCGGGGTGGAGGTAAGGCCTGCGTACAGATTACCCTCCCAGACCCCACTATGTGGGACTTTACTGGGTAGTTGTTGTTGTTATTATTTTCATTATCATAATGATGATGACGATTATAATTTCGTCTATTGCCACGTCCACATCCATTGATACCTTCACGGTAATAATTTTGTCTTCTTTCAGACTTATCACATATTGCTATCACATTCTCTTAAGGGGAATGAGAATGAAGCAAATTAAATGGGGCGTGTTTCCACTTCTTTGCCCATAATCATACATGAATTTGATCATGGCAAGATATAGAAACTTTTCACTTCGGGTGGTTATAATTTCTTGCAAGCTCTATAAGAGTTATAATCAAAGTTTATTGTCTTTGCTTGCATTTAAAATCAAATTATAGAATTAAGAATTTAAAGCAGAACAATAAGTAAAATACTTACCTTAAATCCAGAATTTAATCATGAAGCAAGCTCATGGAACAAGTGACAATCATTATGCTCAATTCCAAAGCTTCTACTCAATTGGTTAGAGTTTCGTGTTGATAACGTATTATGAAACAATAAAAGAAGAAGAACAATATTGCAGAGAAAGAGAGAGAGAATTCTTATTGAATTTTGGGATGAATTACAATGGAATAGACCCCTCTATTTATAGGAGTGACTTAGCCACCAAATAAAATTATTAAGATCTCTCTAAAATATAGGCATGCACCTTAAATAGAATTCTATTTATAACAAAGTTAAATTTGTTACCCTGAATTTTATTTGTTAAATAACCACAAACATACTCATTATATATTTGATAGTTCGTGACATTTGGCAGTATTATATCTGATGTTTTTCCTTTGTTGAACGATAGATCCATATCAACTGATCTGGCGAAAAACTCTCTCAGCTAGATATCTTCTCTCCCGTCCAATTTTATTTTATTGTTCCTTTTATACATTCACTTATTAACCCTAACTCTTCGCGCCGTGGGATGAACAGCTGCTTCTTCCTTGTACGTCTTGGAAGGAAAGGCAGAAGAAGGTTCGGATTCATGATTCTAANGCTCTCTTCCCTTAGATACTGGCTAATGGTCTTGCATGTCACTTATCTGATGGTTTTTATGTTTATGCTACTACTTTCATGTTTTCTATTGGAGTTACTAATGAATTGTCTTTTCGTGTTTATTTTCGTCCTCCTGAGCCGAGGGTCTATTGGAAACAGCCTCTCTGCCCTTTTGGGGTAGGGGTAAGGCCTGCGTACAGATTACCCTCCCCANGAGGTAAGGCCTGCGTACAGATTACCCTCCCAGACCCCACTATGTGGGACTTTACTGGGTAGTTGTTGTTGTTATTATTTTCATTATCATAATGATGATGACGATTATAATTTCGTCTATTGCCACGTCCACATCCATTGATACCTTCACGGTAATAATTTTGTCTTCTTTCAGACTTATCACATATTGCTATCACATTCTCTTAAGGGGAATGAGAATGAAGCAAATTAAATGGGGCGTGTTTCCACTTCTTTGCCCATAATCATACATGAATTTGATCATGGCAAGATATAGAAACTTTTCACTTCGGGTGGTTATAATTTCTTGCAAGCTCTATAAGAGTTATAATCAAAGTTTATTGTCTTTGCTTGCATTTAAAATCAAATTATAGAATTAAGAATTTAAAGCAGAACAATAAGTAAAATACTTACCTTAAATCCAGAATTTAATCATGAAGCAAGCTCATGGAACAAGTGACAATCATTATGCTCAATTCCAAAGCTTCTACTCAATTGGTTAGAGTTTCGTGTTGATAACGTATTATGAAACAATAAAAGAAGAAGAACAATATTGCAGAGAAAGAGAGAGAGAATTCTTATTGAATTTTGGGATGAATTACAATGGAATAGACCCCTCTATTTATAGGAGTGACTTAGCCACCAAATAAAATTATTAAGATCTCTCTAAAATATAGGCATGCACCTTAAATAGAATTCTATTTATAACAAAGTTAAATTTGTTACCCTGAATTTTATTTGTTAAATAACCACAAACATACTCATTATATATTTGATAGTTCGTGACATTTGGCAGTATTATATCTGATGTTTTTCCTTTGTTGAACGATAGATCCATATCAACTGATCTGGCGAAAAACTCTCTCAGCTAGATATCTTCTCTCCCGTCCAATTTTATTTTATTGTTCCTTTTATACATTCACTTATTAACCCTAACTCTTCGCGCCGTGGGATGAACAGCTGCTTCTTCCTTGTACGTCTTGGAAGGAAAGGCAGAAGAAGGTTCGGATTCATGATTCTAATTTCTAACTTCATTTGTGCAGAGTATTAACATCATTAGCATTTTGTTTTTTTTTTTCTTTCTTTTTTGCTTGAGCCTGAAAAATCAAGCACGATTACAAGTTGGGTTGATACTCCCTCTGTGTCCGCAATAAGTGACTAATTTCTCTTGGACACACCTATTAAGAAAATACTAAATTTTAAATAAAAATAGTTAATGTGACTAAACTATCCTTAATTAAATATTGTAACATAATTTAATATGAGATATAAAAGACTTTTTAGGGATACACACATAAGTGTAATTTTGAAAAAAATAAATTAAATTTTTTCTTGATTATATAAATAGACATTTATTTTGAACCAAAATAAAAAGACAAATTGGTCATTTATTATGGACCGGAGAGAGTAGAATACAACTTCTAAGGGGTCATTTGGTAGGAGGTATTAAAAAAAAAATGCAAGCATTAGCTCTATGCGTTACTAATACCTTGTTTGGTACATTTTTTCAACTTGTGTACATCATACTTGGCATTATCCTATGTATAAGTAATGCATAGAAAACCATGACATTAGTAATACCGAGACTTTAATGCATGCATTAGCATGGTTAAAGACAAAATTGTCCTTGAAGTCCCTTAAAGCTAGAGAAAATGGAGGGCATTTTTGTAAGCAATTATTTGTCTTACAAATTATGCAATACATCATAATTTTAATACACCACACCAAACAGTAGATAAAAAATAATATTTGCATAACTAATGCTTACATTACTAACTCATGCATTATTAATCCATACATTACTAATACACTTTGTTCCGCACTATTCTTATACACCCTACCAAATGACCCCTAAGAGTATTATGAAATAACTTTACCGTACAGACCGACAGCGAAAAGTGAAAAACCGAAGTATTGTTATAACATTTTTAAAACCGAAAACAAAATCTACCGAACCAAAATCTTTCAGAATCATACCAAACTGACTGATGAAAGCAAAAACACAAGGTAAATGTCGTTGCTGGGAAGAAAAACATTTTATCCTGAGCCTGCTCATTCCTTAACTAATGCACATAAATTAGAAGTAAATTTAACGGGACCTTCAGTAGGAAACTCCTCTACAAAAGCAATTTATCTTTTCAATTAAAGGGTGACGTAGTGCAACCCCGTTCAGTTTAACGGACTCCTAATCTCTTCTAACTTGCATAACTGACAGTAAATCAAGAAAGGCAAATGTAAATGATATGATGACTTGTAACTACTATCTCCTTTTTGTCAACGTGCTCCGTCGTTCAGCTTCTTTCTCTGCAACTTGAACATGGAATTCTGCTTTAAGCATCTCATCCACACCAAGGTTCAAAGACAAGCTCAAGTTAACCATCTCTATTACACCCTCCAAAGTAATCATGAAGCCTAAAGCAGAGAATACAGTGATGGCATTTGCTATCCTGCATATATATTGTCTTGTTTCCGATGGTGTTGCAGTCGGTTCTTCACTAGAACCCAGTAAGCTTCCTGAATGGGTGTTCTGTGGATCAGACTTATTTACTTGATCCTCTACCATGGCATCTTTTACTTCAACATGTTCCCCAATCCAAATAAATCCATTGGAGCCAAGTATCAAGTCAACTCCATACTGATCTAGATGATGGAAATGCTGTTTACGCCTCTTCACCAGATATGGAGGGATCGTGAGTAATCGCCCTCTTTCAAGCTATAAGCAAAAAAGAGTAAATGTTCAGAAGAATTCAACCAGCTAGAAGCACTAAATCATCCGAGCACATTTTCTCAAACACATTAATAAACAATGTCTGATCTCTGAAATATACAAACAAAATCTTTAAAGCTTTGACGAAGAGAACTCACAACCAAATAATTGAGAGAACATAGTCTAAGCTTTATCATCAACACAATTTCAGCAGCCAAAATAGTAAACAACAGCATCTCAAATTTAGTAACAGAACAACCTTCACCAATTTCAGCTTTGACACATTATACACAAGTTCCAGCGTAACTTTGGGAAAAAGTTAAATTGGGAAAAGGATACAAGATGGTTTCTCATTTTCTTTTTCAAGGTTGCTGCCGCTAGTTTATAGACCTAGTTTGTGTCCTTGTGCTAGTTGGACCAAATCTGCTCAACTTTAGCAAACTTAAGGGATGATATGTGCTCAGGTACATATTTAAAAGATGATACCAGACTTGACATTAGACTTACCCCAAACATAACGGACAACTTTGGGCAAAAACTATTTGGACCATATAAATTTAGCATTAACTTCTAAAATTTCGTCAGACAAATCACATTCCTTCTTCCTACAAGCAAGCAACTCCATGTCAGCTATTATGAAAGACTCTTTTGCACCTTATTAAATATAAAAAGTTTAATACATGGTTCTTATCAACCGTAAATCTAACTATCTAAAATCCCTTGTGAATGCTAGAAACTTATATCCCGCCTTGTGGAAGTTGATATTGTATCCAAGTCCAAATCTCACACAAAGGTCTTTTGGTCAAGCAGGTAGGGGGGGGAGAAAAGGTGCGAGAAAATTAAGGTGTCCATTTCCAAGCTAATAATCAATAAAAACAACTATGAAACAAAATTTTATGTCCTAATTTCAGTTCTGAAAACACACCTTTCCATACTTTTGACTTCTAGCTTGGAGGTGTAGACTGCCATCATGCTGGAAACCACGGACTTCAGCCTGAAGATGTGCAATTTCACTTTGATTATTATACTTGCGGAAAGGAAAAGAAGCATGACGTGCACATACAAATAGAAAGGAGAGATGGGACATGGTTGCATTCATTACACTCCACTGCATGACACACCTTAAATGGTCCTTTCAAGAATTTGACAAATGATCAAAAGGAACAGGGGAGCTTACACAGATGACATCATTCTCCACGAATATGGTTCGCATATTGAGTTCATCAATTGCAGTTCGCCTCCTCTGGAATTACAAAATAAGAGAAATTATGAAATTTTAGCATGACTATGACTATGACTCTTGGTAAGACTAAAAGAAAGCAACAAATTTTAGATATCCAGGGAAACAAAAAGGAAAAGGAAAATAAAGCTTATATTTTCTTTATGGGACAAGCTTCAAAAGCTAAATCTTTTCTTCATCACGTGCCACAAAACAATATCCAACTTCTATAGACGTGTCACTATTCTAACTCGTTAGTTTCAATAAACCTTAGGAACTTCAGATCTCTTTAGTGGAAGCTTCAGGAAGTGGGCTCATGCATATTCTTTTTAATTGAACAATAATATAACTTTACACTTATTCTGATACATTCACTGTGCTGTTAGATGACAAATTTAGAGAATGGAATTGTGGAGAAACTTGTTGCCTACCAAGATCTAACTATTTGAATGTTGAGGCAACACATTGTTTTTTTAATAAGATTCTGGCAGAGTTAAAAGCTAGACAAAAGTCATCCTATGTTGGCAGGCTGAAGTGAACCAACAACAGCAACAACTGTGCTTCTATCCGAAGAAACTTGGGGTTGGCTATAAGAATCCATGCTATCTTAGATATAGATCCAACAGGCTAATCTATTCATGTTACCAAAGGAAGTTCCGAGTGACTTTAAATTCCAAAAATACCGAGACTTCTTCAAAGTGGACCAAAGTTGAATCCATGTTCCTAAAGTTAAATGGGCTATCTTAAGGTCTCAGAAGGAAAAAGAGCAGGGGTTGAAACTGAGCAATTTGGAAAAATGATATAAAGCAGCCATAGTGATAATCTTTTCAGCTCTTTTTTCTCTACGATTTTGATATGCTCAGGGTTAAAGTGGGTATATAGTGTGAAATAGAATAAAGGAGGTCCAGATTTCAGAATTTAGCAGAATCCTTAAAAATGTTTCTTTACATGCAGAAAAGAAGCAACAAAGGCTCCAAATTACACTATCTTGACTTGTGAAATATACAGTAAACATAACCATCATCATGGGAACATAATCAAACCAGAGATCACTTTCAAGTAGGATACAGGTACATAGAAAGTAATAACCTGAATACCATCTGGCAGATTCATTGAAGAGAGCATTAGTACGGCGTCTTGGCTGAAATTAATTTCCAATCTCCATCTCTTTGGAGCAACCTTAACATCAAGAATAATAGTAATCATAAGATGCATATCTGAGCACAAGAACTCATTCATTGCTTTACCAAAATAAATGGAAACAAGAAAGAAAAAAAAAAGGACACGAGTGTTTTTGTTTTCTCTTTGCCTCCTAATGCCCTTTCTTTGAAATTCAGCACCAAAGATATGCACTGTTTAGGTTAGGAATATGCTTCCCTCAGCTAATGTGGCAGCTTATAAGTACTTTAAACAAATGGTAGACTGAAAAATACCAGCTCTTTTCTGATCATACTAGGAAAGACTGAAGAGCAACAAAAAGAATTTAACACTCTCTTCTATTACTTACAAATACTTGGGGATACAGTTGGAAAGAAGTGTAATTTCCAAGTGAATTGTGCACAAGATGCTCCCCTATTTCAAAGGAAAAAAATGGGGGACAGTGGCATATAGCGAAGAGTTTGTTTCCACTCCTTAAACCCCTGACCAACAATTCAAATAAAGAGCAACTCTAACATTCCGACAAGTCCTAGTTGGGTCTTCTAAGTATTGCCCAAATTTCACAAGGAATTGAAGTAATACTAGCAGCAAATTGAACGCCCAAACACGAACTCAATTCAACCATCACGAAAGAAATTTGAAAAGAGACTAACAACATGCACATAAACATGCTGAAAAGCATGATATATCCTGTCAACTTGGTGCATAACTTAGATGAACTGGCATATATAATGAGTTGTAGCATTGGCTCATTTCCTACTACCTACCTTGGACTTCCTTTGAGAGCAAAACACAAGTCAGTGGAGGTGTGGAATGGAGTGATTGAGAAAGTGAAGAAAAGGTTAGCAACTTGGCAGATGCAATATCTCTCAATGGGTGGAAGGACAGTGTCTTGGACAACATACCAATCTACATCATGTCCCTCTTCCCTATGCCAAGTTCAAAAGCAACTGGACAAATTGAGAAGATCCTTTTTATGGGAAGATATTAGTGAAGGGCACAAATTCCATTTGGTGAAGTGGTCAAGTGTAACTCAACCAAAGTCACTAGGTGGTCTGGGCATTAGAGATCTTTCAAAACACAACAAGAGTTTACTAATGAAATGGCATTGGAGATATGGGCAAGAAGGCACAAGCTTACGGAAGGAATCAGTGAAAGCCAAATATGGTCACCTGAATAACTGGAGCACCAGAACCACAAGAGCTCCCCATGACGTTGGCCCCTGGAAGCACATTAACAGCCTAAAGGAAGTCTTCCAACAAGAAGTTTCCTTCAAAGTTGGTAATGGAGCACATGTGAAATTTTGGAAGGATAAGTGGTTAGGGAACTTCACACTTCAAGAAACCTACCCCACTCTTTTCCATCTAGCCACTGATCCAAACTCAACAGTTGCACAGAATAGATCCAACAACACTTGGGAGGTCCTTTTCAGGAGAAACATGCAAGACTGGGAGATAGGAGAAGTGCTTGATCTACTTGGAAGGTTAGCAAATTGTGCAATGAATACCCAGCACAAAGATAAGCTAAGATGGGGCACCTCTAAGGAAGGGGCATACACAGTGAAGGCAGGCTACAATAAACTTTGTGCTTTGAATGAAGTTATTGACAGGTGGCCTTGGAAGCTAATCTGGAAAACCAAACTACCTACAAAGGTCAGCTGTTTTGCATGGACAA
This sequence comes from Nicotiana undulata, assembly GCA_005239495.1. NCBI lineage: Eukaryota > Viridiplantae > Streptophyta > Magnoliopsida > Solanales > Solanaceae > Nicotiana > Nicotiana undulata. The sequence continues at coordinate 10,906 of ML295433.1, read as the reverse complement.
CTCTTAAAGGACAATCTATGTAGGAGGAGTTTCCAGATTGTGAATAGATGCCACATGTGTAAGCTAAACTCAGAATCAATCAATCACTTATTTCTGCATTGCACACTGGCTACTGATCTTTGGCACATGTTCTTCTCAAATTTTGGTATCTGCTGGACAATTCCTAAGAACATTAAGGAAGCAGTTGAAAACTGGAGCTTTTGGATAGTCAGCAAGGCCATCAAAAGTATCTGGAAAATGGTCCCTGGTTGCATATTTTGGTGTCTTTGGACAGAAAGGAATCGAAGATGTTTTGATCGCATTTCAACTCCTATTCACTTTTTGAAAGCTAGGTGTCTAGTGTATCTTTTTAGTTGGAGTTATACCTCCCCTGTAAATAATGTTATTCCCTTTCTAGATTTCATTGGCTCAATGAGCCTAGCCTGATGGCCCATTTTTTGTGGTTAGCTCCCTATGACTAGAATAGCACATGATGTACTGGAGCTAACATCCCTTATTTTGTACTTATTGCATCTTCTTGATGGCAGCAATACAACAACTTACTTCATCAAAAAAAAAAACATGGAATACAAAATCTAGTAATGGGGCTACCTCAATAACACGGCCAACTATAATATCACCAATTTCTGGCTTATACCTGTATTGAAGAAGAAGAAAAACATTATTAAGCTTAAACTTCAGTTTAAAAACTAAGAAATCAGCAAAATTCTAATTAACAGCGCCAAACCTGGCCCTTAAAGATCGAACATAGACAAGCTTATTCACGCGCTCGACCACGCCACAGACAGTTGCTACAACAGTCTTGCCCATATCCAATGTACCGTGTCCCCTATATATCAAATCAGAAAAAAGTCATTAGTACCAATTTCCCTAATTTGCCTTTAAATAACACTAATTAAAAGGATTAGAAGTAGGCACTTGAGGGAGCCATCTTCGTCGACAGGAATGCTGTCTGCGACAACGACGGTGGCATTGGTATTAACTTTTGAAGAGAGGGATTCCAACTGCGCCAATGCTCTTTCGTATCTTAGCTTTTGGGTGTTGCTGAAAGGTAGTTGTAGGCCTCTCATCTCTGATTTGGTGTATGCCTACGGCGTACAAGAAGAAGAAAAAGGAAGGATTGTGTCACTCTTGAGAACTACTTTTGCAGAATAAACCCTAAACCCTGCATACGCTTTAATTGTTTGAATGGGGTGGACGAAAAAGAAAACAAAATTGGGTCTAGAAGTGATTGATTTTAAAATATAGGGATTGTATTTGTTATTAAATATTAAGTAATATTATAAAGGTATTTAATGTAACTTGTTTCGCGCCATTTCCGTTGCACCTTAATAATGGTAAGCGATTATTTAAATATTTGTTTATATGATAAAATTTAATTAATGAGAGAAATTTTATGTATAATAATACAATAATTATTTAAATGCCGAAAAATATTATTACATTGGCATTATATATGAATTTAAAATAAAAGAACATCATCAAAACTTACACGAATGATCAATTTTGTGAAGTCTCTCTTACTCCTTGAAGTTTTGAGAAAGCTTAACCATTCAAGAGTGAGGAAGAGAATACTAAAGAAGAAGATATTTGCTGAGAAAAAATCTGATTTTTTACTTTAGCTTTTCGTAAAATTGAAATCAACAAAATATTGCTCCGTAGATACTCTGCCAATCTTAATTGCAAATTTTACAAAAATATTCTTTTATGCCTTTTTATTATTTTCATAGAGAAAAAGAGGACAGAGGAATTCGGACAAAAAAAAGAGAGAGAGAGAAAGGAAAAAAACTAAAGATTATAGAGGTTTGTATCTGCTTTTTATTGGGTTTCATAAACAGTCTTAATTATATGTCAATGTTAATGGTGCTTTTTTTCTTTATGATTCTTTCTTCTTCTTTTTCTGAGTATTTATGGGCTTGAAGTTTGAGTGTCTTTAAAAAATGGCATTAGAGAACGAATTAGAAGTATTGAAATCTAGTAAATGGACATATTGAGTCAAGGGAGTTGGAGAAATTTGGAAGAGAAGGGAGCCTGGAGTTGGCCAACTTTTGCTAAGAAGTGGGACCCAAAAAAACACTTGGCAAAGTTCCTCATACAAGTTCTGTCTGCCACATAATAGTTGAGTCTCATTCAAAATAAATTTTCACACAAATTTAAAACGGTATCCCTTAGTTTTGGAAGACGAAAGTTGAATTCAGGAATAAGAACATACTTAGAAGCACACTAATCAATATCATAATTTTTGCATGTATGTCGTTATTGTCAAAACTTTTATATACAATATGTGTGCTATTACATAAGCTATTCAGCGTATTTAAGTTTTTCAGTAGTATGATATGCATATTTTTCCTTCAAAATTAACCTATATACAATGGAAGATCAATTTTAACTTAGTATATTATATATACGGTGACACTAACATACGTAAGAAATAAGAAACTTGATAACAAACATGTATGGTAGAAGACCATTTGGTATTAAAGTATTTTTAGTATTCTTCTTGGTAGCAATTATTGGCATCATTTTCTGAAAATGAAAAGCATTTTGTTTTTACTATAAAATTTTGCAATCAACATTTGACTTAGTTGATCAACATATTCATTTATGCTAGCTAAGATATCCTTTTAATTCAATCATGCGATTTGCACAAAATTCAATGATAGAAATCTCTTATTAAATGCACTATTATTACTATTGGGATTGATAACCAAGTGTTCTGAGAGAACCAAATCATCTTTTATTGGATGTTCTTCTTCGTTTCTGACACAAAGTAAGAAGACATTGAATATTGGATCTGTTCTTACTTTATATTTCTTGCCAGTTGAATCCTTTTCGTTTGAGGCCAGAAGTATAACTATGGCAACCTACCTTTTAGAGTGTCGGCTTTTGTCAATTTGGGAACTACAGTAGTACTTGACATAAATCACCTAACCATTAATCTTTTACCAAACGGTTCATTAATATCCAATATATTTTGTAGAACTCGGGGCAATTTATATCATTTGACACTTAGCCATAAGTGCTTCATCCCATATTATCAATTTTGTATTCCTTATCAATTTAGCACCATTGCTCTGCTTTGATATATTTGTGATGGTTATTTAAGTTGTTGGTACACCACTTGCTATTATTGCAAATAGTGGCATGCCTCTTGATATGATATTTGCAAGTAATTCTTGACATAAAAATATTATTTTGATTCCGCCGGAGGCATCTACAAAGAATAATCTCGTTATACCAGAGTCGACTCTTTATAATATAGCCTTGAAAGATTGTTCTTGTTTAGGATTTAACTTTGATTGTGCTTCTATGATGACCCAGAAAGTCATCTCTCATTTTATAAGTCAAAACTGTGTTTTGAGGTCTTGAAAACCTCCATTTGTCTCACCACGTTTTGTGTGCGCAGTCCGAGCGTATATCCGGAAAGCGTATATATAAAAAATTGAGAAAATGCTAATTTTGCCTTTAATATTCAATTTAAGTTGTTTTCGGTCAATATTTTGGGTAAACGGGCCCGTACCCGTGATTTGACGGTCCCGGAAGGTCCGTAGGAAAATATGGGACTTGGGTGTATACCTGGAATTGAATTCTGAGGTCCCAAGCCCGAGAAATGAATTTTTGAAAGAAATTGTTTAACTGAAATTATAAGAGTTTTTGGAAATTTGACTATATTTGAAATTTATGATATCGGGCTCGTATTTTGGTTTCGGATCTCGGTACATGTTTAATATAGTATTTGAGTGATGCCTGTAAAATTTGATAAGAAACGGAGGCCATATGACGTGATTCGGACCCGTAGTTGTGAAATTTGAAACTTTGAAAGTTCTTGGAATTCTTCTTTGATTTTAATGCTAAATTCGTGGTTTAAGATGTTATTTTGGCCATTTGATCGCATGAGTAAGTCCGTAGGATGTTTTTAAGGTTGTGTACATGTTTGGTTTGGAGCCTCGAGGGCTCACGTGAGTTTCGTATAGGCGTCGGAGTGTTTCGGACTTAGAAAATTTGGTGTGAGATTGTTGTTTCCGGTGTATGGTGTTTTGTTCTATGAAAACGTATGGTAACCCACGGGAACGTGAAGGGTAAATGGGGCTGGGGCTAGGGCTGGGGTTGGGCTTACTCTATGCGAACGCATAGAGCTGTTCGCGAACGCGTAGTTTGGCAAGGGCTACACTATGCGAACTCGGCTGGTCAAACGCGGACGCATAGTTCTTAGGAGGGGGGTTGGTCAGTAACCTAGGGAAGCTATGCGAACGCGGAGGCAGGGCTGAAATTAGGGGTGGGCATATATCGGGTAAAACCGGCAACCCGAACCGTTAATTATTTATTGGGTTATTGGTATTGGGTTATTGTGTTAACGGTTCGGTAACGGGTAATTTTTTATTATTATTGAGTTATCGGTTCGGGCTCGATTTGTAATTCTATTATTGGGTAAAAATCGATAACCCAATAAGAATTAACTAATTTACTAATTTACCCTTAAGTATATACATACTATACTAGGGTTTCATAATTCCTTTTCCCTATTCTTTCTCAATTCTCAGTAAGTCAGTTTCTAAATTTTCCGCCGCACCCCTACGGCCCAACCTCAGCAGTTCTCCGCCTCACCACGGCCCATTCCCTTACTAGTTCTCCGTCTCACGGCTCACGCCCTCACAAGTCATCAGTCACTAGTCAACCCGTCAAGACTCAGGTCAGCGTCACTCGTCAATCGCATCACGCCCTCAGGTTGGACATGTATTTCTCTCTTTTTGGACAAATCTAAAATTATAAAATACTTATAATTTTAACAAGTGTTTCTCTTTTTGGAATATTAAGAATCCTAAGCTTAAAATTCTTTCTGATAAATATTCATATAGATTATTGTAACATAACCTGTAGCTTAAAGACTTGATTGTGTAACGTCGTCTTACTATTCCACTTTTTCAGAATTTTTTCACTTTTAGTTAAACATACGAATCATATTCCATGTTTTATTATCAATACAATCATATTGCATTCCACCTTTGTAATCCTATATTTATGCATCATAAAATTGTCAAAGACAACGGAAATGTGATCTATTTCTTGACTTCTGGATCAAGATAATTGAGAACTCGACAGTTTTATATATTGCGAAATTATTTTAGTTGTTTTATCTTATCGGGTAAACCGATAACTGAACCGATAATGATCGATAACCGATAACCGATAACCGATAGGCAAAACCGGTAATATTCAAAACCGAACCAAACCGACCGATGTCCACCCCTAACTGGGATAAACCTTCGCGAACACATAGCTTACCCTGCGATCGCATAAGTCCTCAGCAGGCTGCCCTTCGCGAACGCGGCAGTGTTCACGCGAACGCACTGAGCACTGTCGCCCATCACTTAAAACAATAGAAAAACGGGATTGTAGCCATAACTTCATATTTTCAAAACCAAGGAAGCTTAGGGGTGATTTTTGAAAAGGGATTTCATCACCAAATCATAGGTTTGTGTTCTTAATCTCATTTCCTTCAATTTTCATCAACACCTATTAGATTTCTAGGCCTAAATCTTGTTCTTCAAGGGTAGAAATTAGGAATTTTACAAATTTGGGAATTTAGACCTCGATTTGGGATCGGATTCCAAAACTAATTACATATTCGGGATCGTGGGTGAATGAGTGATCGGGTTTTGGTCCGAACCTCGTGTTTTGACCAAGCGGGCTCGGGGTCGATTTTTTACTTTTTGGGAAGAATGATAGAAAACTCATAATTAAGCATTGGGGTTGAATTATTTAGCATTTATTGATATTGTTAAGCTAATTATGTCTAGATACGATTGAATTGGAGGCGAGTTCTAAAGGGAAAGCGGTAATTGAGGCTTGAGTTTGACCGTGGAATTCGAGGTAAGTGTTTGGTTTAACCTTAGCTTGAGGGAATAGGTGTTGTGTCCTATTTGCTATGTGTTGGTATCATGTTCAACGTATAGGTGTGGTGACGAGTATCTATACGTTGGTGTCAAGCATGCCCGTGAGTCGTATGTTGTGATTTATATGCTATTTTCATTAAGCACTACATATGTCCAAATTGATAATTGTTCATTTTGGTAGAAATTCCTTGGTATTGTCTATTGTTGAGTATGGGTTCAAGTTGATAATTTTTACGTGAAGTCAGGTAACTAAGTGAGATTGGTTATAGTTATTTCCCTTGTCGGGATGATATTAATTCTACTGTTGGCTCCCTTGCCGGGACGTTATGGTTTTATTATTGTTTATATTATTGATTTCCTTGACGGATTGATGTTATTGATTTGTTTGCGTGAGAAAGAGTGTCAAAGCACGAAGGGTGATGCCTTGCATGATATTGTGAGAAAGTGTAAAAGCATGAAGGGCGATGTCGTGCCATGATTATAAGAGAGTAAAAGCACGAAGGGGGATGCCATGCCGTTTCTATTGATTTATGGTGACGATGAGAGTAAAAACACGATGGGTGATGCCGTGTCATTTCTTTTGATTTATGGTGAGGATGAGAATAAAAGCATGAAGGGTGATGCAGTGTCGTTTTTATTGATTTATGGTGAGGACGAGAGTAAAAGCACGAAGGGTGATGCCGTGCACTGTTTCTGTGTTATTATCTTTATCGTTCTAAATCTGATTTGTACTTTGTTGCTTTGTTCGCATTTGTAATAATTTGATATTTCCTTCCCTCAGCATGTTTCCCCTTTCCCTGAAATTAGCTGTCTATTTCTCATTACTATTATTGTTTTTCGTATATGATTAAACTGCACATGTTATTTGGTTGTCGTGTCCTAGCCTTGTCACTACTTCGACGAGGTTAGGTTCGACACTTACTCAGTACATGGGGTTGGTTGTACTGATGCTACACTTTACACTTTTGTGCAGATCCCGGTATTGGACCCTACGGACCCTAGATCGAGGTTGTTGCCTTCAGTCCAATGGAGACCCCGAGGTAGTCCTGCAGGCCTTGGCGTCACCTTCTATCCTATTTCTTTCCTGTCTTTATGTATTTATGAGACATATGTATTTTGTTTTATTCAGACCTTTATTTGTAGTATTCGTAGACAGTCCGTGAAATTGTGACATCAAATTCTGGGAGTAGTTATTATGAATTTCGTAATAGTATTTAATTAAGTTGTTAGATTTTGGTTCTTCCGCGCTTTTATTTTCGATGATTTTGTATATCACCTGCTAACTGTTAATAATAAAGAAATAAGATGAAATAACCAGTAATGTTGGCTTGCCTAGCGGGTTCAATGTTAGGCGCTATCACAGTCCCGACGGTGGAAAATTCGGGTCGTAACAACTTCTTCGGCACTTGTATAGCATTTTGATTCTTAATAATATAATAATCTTTTTACTTTGTGTTCTAACACTCTTTTTATGGAATAAGTTTCTATACCTAAGATATTTTTAACTTGAATAAGAATTTTACTCAGATGATGAATTTAAGAAATAATTGAATTGGATTCTTTTGTTAAATAATTAATTATTTATTTTTAACATAAACAACAATTTAAGAATTTTACTCATATGATGAATTTAAAAAATAATTGAATTGGATTCTTTTGTTAAATAAATAATTAAAAGATTTAATTATTTATTTTTAACATAAAAAATAATTTATTCTATGTTGATTCATATCTTAATATTAGTTCATCTCTTGTTTTGAATATTTAATCTTAATTATAATTTTATCCACCATAAATTTTATTTTCAAAAAGTAAAAGATTGATATGACATTTCGCTTTTAGATCTTTGTGTTTGTAGAATCATTACAACTTGTTTGGATGGTTGTTACATATTGTATTATATCGTGTTGTTACTTTAAATACCATGTTTGTTTTGTTTGTTACTTAAATTTTATTGTATCGTATCGTTAAATCCGCTGTTACATAACGACGAAATGTGTCACGTTATGTAACGACTTATTTGGTGTGGTTGCATCGTTATCTTGTCTTTTTCTCTCATCTCACCCTTCATTATTATTAAATAATTTTCTTTTATCATTTACCCTACCTTTTTAAAAATGTACCTCGTATCATAATTTTTATTTATAATATTGCAAGTTTATTCTTCATATTGTTGGCGCGTGATATCATGAAACAAAAAAAAATGATACAATCTATCAAAACATTGTATTCATAAAACGATACAGTACAATACAATACGAAATGATACATTATGAAACGATGTGTAACAACCATCCAAACAAGTTGTTAGTGGTATTGACTCTTACCAATCATTTTTTTCTTTTTCTCACACATTTATATTCTTAAATACTATATTAGTTGTTGTTTAATAATTGGGTATTTTTTAATATTACACAGAAAATTAATTAAAAAATATTGAGTAGAAAAATAGTTCAAATATAAAATAAAATTATATTATCGGGGGGGGGGGGGGGGGGGGGGTTCTCTCAATTTCAACTCTTTATACATTCCATTTAATATTACTTTATTTTTTCTTTTGTATTGGATATTATGTAGTGGTAATGTATTGCCAATACGGAGGATTCTTATGAAATTAATTTTATTAAACCTTCCTACATATTTTTAATGAGAATTTAATAGACAAGATTTTATTGATAATAGGCTAGATTCATGTAGTTTAGCAATCATTTATGCCCTAACTTTACTATGATTCACTGTTCTAGGAAGGTTAAATGACGAAAAAATGGCTCTAACTGTGAATTTTATGTTTTGCAGGAGCAAGTCATGCTTATGAGGACATAGGACAATGTTTGGAGCTAAATTAAAGCAAGGAAAACCCCTCGGAGTTGAGTGCGTGTGAAAGAAGAAAGAAAACAAGAGATAAATAGATGATCCACTCTAGCGTGGGCCAAGCGCGGCCACGCTAGAGCAAAAGACACTGGGCAGAATGAAGTGCGATTAGCGCGGCCCAAGCGCGGTAGTAGCGTGGCGCTAGTCCAGGAGTAGCGACAATGTAGAATGTCATTAGCGCGGCCGATGCGCGGTTCGAGTGCGGTCACGCTAGCCCGTCCAGAACGCGGTAATATCAGGGGCAATTTCGGAAGACCGGGAATAATTCCACTTAACCTATAAGAGGTCCAGTTCGCCCAAAACGAAGATACCAAGGTTTTTATAGTTTTGTTCAATGCAAGAAGAAGCAAGAGGCAAGGATGATAATTCGGCATCGAGTTCTACCTTTCTTCCTTTTGTTTTAATCTTTCATGATGAATTTTGTTGTTGTGATTATGAACACTATTCTGAGTAGCTAATTATTTAGTTTACGGTTTTGATGGAACCTGTTGAAGGATGAACTTCTTGTTGTGTTAATATTGTTTGCCAAAGTTTAATCTCTATTTGTTCAACTACGTTCTTGTTGTAGTTAATTGATAGGATCCTCAATTAGCTGTACCTATTTACTATGTATTACTCGGGAGAGAGTGCATATTTAGGTAGTTGTTGAACAACACCACTCCCAAAGTATATGAGGAATCAATAACCGAGGGTTTAAAGGTGAGATTAGGGATAACGAAACATTGGGTGTGATCTAAGTGAGTTGTAATAAAAACCAGTTAGCGTAACTCGGGAGAGTGCGTCTAGTAAATTGTCGTAATTACTCGGGAGAGATTTACGGCAGTAAGAGTGCTCATGATCGATATAGAAGATTAGGCAATTCTATATGAAACATAACAGGAAGGGATTCCATAAATAGGGGAAACCACAACCTTAGATCCTTCTCTTTATTGTTTACAACTCATTCATAGTTAGCTCTTAAAGCGCACCTGAACTACCCATAGTCGTCTATTTACGGGCTTGCACTGAATAGTCAATCAATTAATTTTTCTGCTTTTCAGTGAGTCTGACAAAAGTAATTGATAGGTTAATTCCCTGTGAGATTCGACTCTGGGCTAAATACCCCGATTATATTTGAAACGAGCTCTTAATCCTTTTATAAGGCATAGTTGGGCGTGATTAAATTTTGGCACCATTTCCGGGGAATTAACGGTGTTATCAATTACAGTTGAAAGAAATACAAAAATTCTTATTGTAGTCAATTTTTTTCATTTTCAATCCATACATTGAAATTTTAACATTTGCTAACTTGGTTGTACAGGTGCTGTCACGACCCCAAATCCTAATAGGTCGTGATGGCGCCTATCGTGTAACTAGGCTAGCCGACCATCACTTTACTACGCATTTATTCAATTATAATAGTTCACAATTAAATAATAAGCAAGCAACCACATCACAATTTATATAAATAAGTCTTAACGTCCCAATAATAGTCTAACCAACCTCCCAAGAACTGGAGTCAATAGCCATGAGCATCTAAGAATAGATAAATCTAACTCTGCTAAAACTATAATATATATATATATATCTCTAAATCAAATACTAAAACTAAATAATGAAGGGAAATTGAGAAGCTGTGGACGCTGGACAGCTACCTCGAAATCCCATAAATGCTGCTACCGAACCTGCGTCAGCTACTGCTGCGAACTAGTACCTGGATCTGTGCACAGAGGCACAGGGAGTCTTTATGAGTACGCCAACTCAGTAGTAATGAAAAGAAATCACAGTCTGAAAAATATAAAGCACACAAACAAATACACCATTCACACCAGCCAGTAAAAACATCAAGTCACCAAGTAATATTTGGCAATTTTATAAGTTCAAAAACCAGTTCCAAAATCCTTCGAAAACAAGTAAATATCAATATATCTCAGTGAAATCCTCAGTAAAACTCAATTTGAAAACGAGGTAAATCATAGCTCGAAAACATAGTAAATCATCATAAAAGTGCCCCTCGGGCCAAAATCATTCATAACAGATGCCCTCAGGCATTCCCTCAATCACTCAGTATAAATCATCACTCAGCATCAATCATCACTCAATATTAATCATCACTCAATATCAGCCCCGCGGGCAATCATCATCACTCATTCGGTACCGGC
>MDKH01153823.1:0-36799 GCA_005239495.1 Nicotiana undulata | reverse complement strand
TATATATATATATATATATGAGTCAGCACCCGACTCGCACGTATGATTTGCGAGCAGGGGAATCTTTATAGTAATTTGATATATATGAGTCAGCACCCGACTCGGACGTATGATTTACGAGCGGGGGAAGCTTTATAGTAGTTTGGTATATATGAGTCAGCACCCGAGTCGCACGTATGATTCGCGAGCGGGGGAAGCTTTACGATAATTCAGTATATATGTGTAAGCACCCGAGTCGCATGTATGATTCACGAGCGGGGGAAGCTTTATATAAATTTGATATTGTTTCAGTGATATTGATTTGACCGATAATTGGGGGAACATAACGTGGAAATTTTTATTTACTTTCAGTATTTACTTGGATTTTTGTGTCTTACACGTATTTGTGGTACACTATCATACATGCCTTCTGTTTCCATTATATCCTGTTATATTCTACTGTTAGACCTTAGTGAGTGTCAAGTCGACCTCTCGTCACTACTTCTTCGAGATTAGACGGGATACTCACTACGTACATATTTGTTTATGTACTCATGCTGCACTTCTGTACTTAACTGTACAGGTTCTGAGGCTGGTGCATCTGGTTATCAGACTGGAGCTAGATATTAACTGTAGCGGACCTGACTTCAGGTGAGCTGCTTCTCCTAACGATCCTCAGAAGCACCATGGAGTTTCTTTTGCTTATGATCCCGTCTATTTTTGTTTCAGACAGTGGGATTGTATATTCTACCTCTTGTATATCCAGTTAGTATGCTTTTGATAATCGTGACACTAGTTTCTGGCACACACATAGTGTTTTTGTAGATTATGTCCGTACATATATGCATATTTTGGACTCACACCTCATTATGACTGCTTTGTTTAAAACTGGTTAGTTACCCCTAATCGTTTAATAATCTAAGCTTTGTAACTTAGTATATATATTGATATGTTTAAGCAAATGAAAAGGAATCGTAGTAGTTTAAAAGTTGGCTTGCCTGACCCCGCTGTTGGGCGCCATCACGACCTGAGTTAGGATTTTGGGTCGTGACAAGTTGGTATCAGAGCTCTAGGTTCACGTAAGTCTCACGAGTCACGGGCAAGTCTAGTAGATTCTTTCGGATCGGTACGGAGATGTCTGTACTTATATTAGAGAGGCTACGAGGCTTTAAGAGTACTTCCCTTCTTTATTCCCCGTCGTGCAATTTGATTCCCTTAAGGCTTATGCCTATTTTTCTTCGCGTCGCTAAGCGCTTGTTATGAATCGGGAATTTGAGGAGTTGTAATGGTGCTACAGATATGATGCGTGATGTTTCTGTACATAGTTGATTGGGTTTTTTCTATCGCCCTGCAAAAGGATATTATGTTGTTCCAGCTTAGTAGTTGTGTGCCTGGGAGCCTTGAGACAATGCTCAGGATGTTAAGATGCTTACGGTCGGTTATCGCACGACGTTGTTATGATGGTAAAATGCTTGCCCATATGTCGGGGTGATGAATGGCTCGAAGGGAGGTCTTCTCAGAGCGGGTTTCGAGATTTCAGTATTTCAGTTCCAGCAGAGGAAAGGCATTTGGACTATGAACGATCTGGTTCGGGTTGGTAAGGCAGTAAGACTTGGTGTTAACGACCAAGGTGGAGTATTCACCTGTGTTGTGGTATCGTTGTTTGATCGAATAACATGCGTTAAGTTCGCCGGTGTTATAGCTCTTTGGTTGCATTGGGTTAGAGTGTTGAAGAAGCGATTGCCAGAGATCGTGGTGTGTTGTGGTTCAGAATTGAATAGTTACTTCTAATAAAGGCAGCTCGAGAAAGACGATATTCGTGGAGTTTGAAGTCGTGGTGATCTGCTGGTTCAAGAGCTACAGAGAATGATATTGAATTGAGGCCGCAATTGAGAAGCATGCGATGAAGGGAGACATATGATAAGTGTCAGGTGGCAGCTAAATCTCTAGATGCCAGGCGTCGGAGACGGAAGTCGGGTAGTTTCTTAAAGGAATGAGTTTAACTAAGTGGGAGAGTGGAAGTGTAGCCTATTAGTTCAGTGGTAAGACGGCTACCTACCTTGAGGAGGAGTTGGAGTGGTTTGAGAATTTTAGTGGACATGACTTAGGTTCCCGAGCTTAATTTGACTTGTTGGTTATCGGCGAAAGGTTGTATGCAATAGGAAAGAGTGGTTAGGGACGAGGAAGGATGCTATATGGCGGTGAATTTGAAGATGTTGTAGCGCATTTAGTAGGTGTCCATGAGAAGCGAACGGACGGGTAAAGTTGGTGAATGAGAACAAGATTATGGTGAAGTATTAATGCTGCAGACGGCGTACGCCGCAACATTGTTGGAAAGTGTCAGTGGGTGAATCCCACATGTGGGTTATCCCCTATGAGTAGGTTACCGATTGTGTGATTGGCAAAGTTTCTCAAGGGATTCTAGTGGCTATTCGGTAGGAGGCCGAATATGTGAAGGATGCTAGATAATTTGAGTATTAATGGGATGCTAGCAGGAGAATTTAGAAGAATTTGACAGATTGGTTGAGCAAGATTTTGTTAACAGAGGAGGAAGGATCTCAGAAATGTCTAGAATGGTGCAAGAAGTAGCTTCGGGCTAAGTGGGTGAGTTCCACCATCTGCGGTTGGGTTGTAAGATTGTGTTCTCATGGGGTTGCGGATTGTCGGCGTATTGGCAAGTTAGTACAGCTAAGGGGCAGGGAGAAAAATTGTGATTTTTTGTGGGATTTGATGAATGTGTGCAAAAGTTGGCCCTGTTGGACCAGGGTTAGGCTCTGGAAGATTCAGAATTTATGCTTAAGGCATAAGCAAGTCGTAAGGATAGTGACTCAGTCACGTGCTTTGTTGAGAGCATGTTCATGTGATAGAAGTACCTTGGAGTTGATGGTATTCGGGGGCCAGTCAGAGTGGGTGACTCTCATCAGAGGTCCTAGTAAATTCGAAAATTTGAGTATGCGGTGTTTAAGGGTTTCGAGCAACAGTATGATTAAGAATCGAGCTTTTGCAGAGTTTGAGAAAGGGAAAATGGTTGGAGTGTTCCATGTTATTTTCAGCATGCAGGATAGTATTAGAGGAGTGAGAGAATAAACTCCCGGTTGTAGAAAGATTTTTAGGAAAGTGTGAGACGGGTTGCGGAATATAGGCAGCATGATCTTGTGAATCAAGGTCACTCAGGATGAGTGAGGGATGAGTTTGCTATGAGTTGAAGGAAGATACTACTATCCCTGAGGCAATTTAGATGATTAAAAGAAGATAGATTGGTTAGCCATGGTTGAAAGGGCACATGTACGACAGTGATCATTCCCTTCGGTGTGATTGAGTATGTGTATGGTTAGTGCCTATGTGTGTGGGGCGTGTCGGTCATCGTAATAGATTTCATTGGAAGAATTCAAGTGATATGGCGTGTCAGCTATTGGCGGATCCCGGAAGGTTATGGTGGTTCAGACCACTACTTAAGGATTTGCATGTGCTGTGATTGTGAGAATTTGCTCGTGTGTTGTTATGGTTCTCATGAATGAGGTAAGTAAAAGGTTTCTCTGTGATGAAGTTTCCACCCTATTAGTGGTTCATGAGTTATGATGGACTCCGATGATATTCCATATTGGCATGTTAGGTGCAGTAAGCAGTGTGTAACTGGAAGTAAGAATCGAGATTGCAGTTCGGCATTAACAAGGATGTCATGAGCTCGGGCGAGCAAGAGAAAGGGACTTAAAGTTCAGAGTGAGCTGGTATGGTCTTCAGTGTCACCTAAGATCGATATTCGGAGGAAGGGGCTTGTACCCTGGTCATGGGTTCTTGATGTGTTTTGCAGTGTTAGTATGGTCGCGGTATGGATGTGCAGACTTGTTACTTCGCGGAAGGTCATGGAAGAGTGACTACGAAAGATTGCATAGGAGTGACATGTAGTCACCTGATTGATTGGAAATTTAGACTAAGTATAAGGAAGTGCAACATTGCTTATTTGAGAATTTATGCTTGGGGCGTTCGGTTCAGTTGGTTGTGGATGGTGGGGTGTTCGTCCATGCTATGATGGTTGTTCTTGCGTGAGTTGAGTAGTCCCTTCCTGAGTTAATTCTTTATGTATCATGTTCGAGTTATGGCCTATTGGCGCATTGTAGTATCGTGTGTGACGGTTGGTCATGTCTGGGGTGATTTGTGGTCTGAACAGTTCATACTGGGTTAGACGAGGTTATTGCATCAGGGATCAGTGCGATATAATTAAGTGAATGCATTAAAGTATAGGTACCCTTATTGGTTTGTAGTGAGATGGTGGTCTTATTCAAGAGGAAGGATTCAATGTTTGGTTAACTCTGTAATTGGTTAGAATTTCTACACATCTCCTCTGTTGGGATGGTATCGTCAGCATTGTAGCAGGATGTATGTGTATATCTTATAAAGTGTATTGAGAGCATCGGATTCGTAGAATTTTGGCTATTAAGGTTCAAGAAGCGTCATTGTGGTTAGAATATGGATTATGCGGTGTAAGGTGCTAATCCAACAAAGGTACGCAGTTGTGTTCTGGTGCCTCGTGTAGTGGTTGATACGTTGTTCATATATTAGAAAACAGGCCTGGCAAAGAATTTCCGGTGTTGAAACTGAGTTCAGAACTTGCTGCATGGATAAAGGAGGATATCTTTAGATTTTATCAAGCTTATGCGTTCAACTGGGTTGTGGCCGCACGGGAAGGTGCACGAGGTGTGAAGAAGTGATTCCAAATAACTCAAAAGCAGTTCTTGGCACGTTCGAGGACGAACATCTGTTTAACTGGGGGAGAGTGTAACGACCCGACCGGTCGTTTTGCGTTATCGGACCCCGTTTCCCTCATGAGGTTTATTTTGAATTTATAAGTATCACGCTATTTCAAACAAAGGATAAGTAAATTTGTGAATGTGAGAGGGTATGCAAATCGAAAAAAATGAGTTCCGTCGAGGTTTGACATATTCTACTGTTGGACCTTAGTGAGTGTCAAGTCGACCTCTCGTCACTACTTCTTCAAGATTAGACGGGATACTCACTGGCTACATATTTGTTTATGTACTGATGTTGCACTTCTGTACTTAACTGTACAGGTTCTGAGGCTGGTGCATCTGGTTATCAGACCGGAGCTAGATATTGACTGTAGCGGACCTGACTTCACGGTGAGTTGGTTCTCCTAACGATCCTCAACAGCACCATGGAGTTTCTTTTGCTTATGATCCCGTCTATTTTTTTTCCTGACAGTGGGATTGTATATATTACCTCTTGTATATCCAGTTAGTATGCCCGTGATACTCGTGACACTAGTTTCTGGCACACACGTAGTATTTGTGTAGATTATGTCCATACATATATGCATATTTTGGACTCACACCTCATTATGACTGTTTTCTTTAAAACTGGTTAGTTACCCCTAATCGGTTAATAATCTAAGCTTTGTAACTTAGTATATATATTGATATGTTTAAGGCAAATGAGAAGGAACCGTAGTAGTTTAAAAGTTGGCTTGCCTGACCCCGCTGTTGGGCGCCATCACGACCTGAGTTAGAATTTTGGGTCGTGAAATATGCCTTACTTCAAAAATATTCAAAACGAATACAACATGTTCATAACAATCATAGCCTAAAAAAATTACTCAATATCACAATGCACTCATGATATCAACTCCAAACTTTGTAGAGAAGTCTAATAACGTTACATATCCCTCGTAAAACCATGTTCCCTCACTCTTCAAGAACAAGAGATTAAGTTGAATTGACACATTCAAATCAAATTCCCAAATATAGTTTAAGAACTCATACATATCAACGTCGCACACTATTACAAAGACGTCACATGCATGAAATTGGTACCATATTGTAAGGACCCTTAATCAAAATCGCTCACTCTTGCGAGCTGCGGTTAGGACTTTTTGGATTGAACAGTACCCTACATACTTAGAGGAAAATATTCTTAGAGGAACGCATTTTTGCGGCACATTATGTGGCCGCATAAACAATCTGCGGACTGGATAATCGCGGTAGAGTGAAGCAAAAAATTTTGCCAAATTGAGGCCAGTTTTGCGGTCAATTAAGCGATCGCATAGTCACTATGCCGACTGAACATTTGTCATGCCTCAACCGTGGGGGACGCAACCGATGCTTAAACGAGTGAACCCAGTCAAGCAAGCCTTATTATCCTTTCCTACCCGATTCATTTACTTCCCGAGATTATGGCACAACATTGTTTACCGAGTTAGAAGGAGAAAAATCCAAAGCATACATACATGATATTAACCCATTCTTTCTTATGTAACGATACCAACATTTGGGTCTCCCAATAACATACATACGAATTACAATATTTAAGAGATGGGATTACAATTACGAGTTAACCCAACAACTACCCAAAACATACATGACCCAGATGAGTGTCTACGGAGCCTCTAAAGTGAAGGAAATGAAACATAGTTCTGCCGGCGACAAGACCCCGGCTATACCTTGAAATAGAATAACATATACAAAAGAGAGAAACATATATTTACACACGGCCCCAGGAAGAAATGGGGCTCACTAGAACTGCTGTAAGTAGGGGAGAGGGAACCACTACTGACGGTCAGCGCTACCAGCTACAGAGCCACCTACATCCATAAAAAGATGTAGCGCCCCCGGCAAAAGGGACGTTAGTACCAGTGAATAGTACTAGTATGTATGAACAATCTCTAATCTAGATAGAATAAACATCAAACATGTAATAATAGAATTAGATACTTCATATAACAATTCACAGAGATAGAGGAAAGCACAAATAAGAGTCACCATGTTTTCTTGTGCCGTCTTGCCATCTTTTTGTTAATAATCCTTTAAAGCGAAGTGCCATTATATTAATATACCACAGTGTCGTTATCACACGGAGTACGGTCTCTGCCCGACCGGCTAAGCCATCCTAAGTGAGACATCATAGCATCATAGTTCCATAATTACCACCGTGTCGTTATCACACAGAGTCCGATCTCTTCCCAACCGGCTAAGCCATCTCACTTGAAACAGTGAGACATTATCAATATCATACTTTCATAATTACCACTGTGTCTTCATCACACAGAGTCCGGTCTCTCCCCGACCGGCTAATCCATCTCACTTAAAACATGAGACATTATCAATATCATACTTTCATAATTACCACTGTGTCATTATCACACGGAGTTCGGTCTCTGCCCGACCGACTAAGCCATCTTACTTGAAACAGTGAGACATTATCAATATAATATTTTCGATGCGATTACCACCATGTGTACATCATGGAGTTCGATCTCGGCCCGATCGGCTAAGCCATCTCTCTCCAGGACATAACCATATCATTTTAATCTTTTAATTAACATCTCTTCTCATCATTTATTTTACAGTTCTTGGCACTTGGGCATATTTAACCCCTTTAAGTTACATTCCTCTCTTCAACCATATCATATACTCATCTTCCATATCAACTAAAACCATCTCATATGAAGAGTCGTACACATAGTAAAGAAAGAGCATGACGATCACAATTCATACTTTCAAATAGCATAGTGACATGGTAGTAACTTAGAATAATATGGAAGCAAGAGTTTCTCAACTTAACACATAGAACACATTTACTCTTCAGAGAATCAAACAAGGGAATTCATACCATATATTTGAGGACCAACGAATTTATTCTATGAAGATTAGAGATAGACATACATACCTCAATTGGGTTTATCCTTAATTTCTACCACAATTTCCCCGACCTTTTAGCACATTCAATCTCGTAAGTGGAAGAATTGGTAGTCTAGTTGATTAATTCCAAGACTTGAGTGGTGATTGAAGATTAGTTTGATGAATAGGGAACCTTCTCCATGGAACTCTCCCTCAGCTCACTCTAATATATCAAAAAAATGGATAAAAATTATGGGGGATATGTGTTATATTAGGCTGGGGTCGGTTTTAAAAATTAGAAAATGGGTGCCCCGACGCAGGTTTGCGGTCTAGAATGCGATCGCATTTTGGTTATGTGGTCCGCAAACCTACCGCATAACTGGCCTTAACTGGGCGAAGAAAAGAAAAGCAACTGCCCAGGTATACAGCAATTATGCATTCCGCATACCTGTTATGCGGTCGCAAAGTGCGCCGCATAACTCCCTCCAAAAAACTTAAACGCAAATATGTGACAAATTATGCGGTCTGCATACCCAAAATGCGATCGCATATTGGGTCGCATAGTTTCCCTCGGAATGGACAGCAAACTGTCCTACTATGCGGCCATTATGCGGTCCGCATACCTGATATGCGAGTAGAAATTGTTTATTTACTTCGAGCATTTACTTGGATTTTTGTGCCTAATATATTTGCTGCTTCACTACCTTTACATGCCTACC
The DNA here is from genome assembly GCA_005239495.1 of Nicotiana undulata. Lineage (NCBI taxonomy): Eukaryota > Viridiplantae > Streptophyta > Magnoliopsida > Solanales > Solanaceae > Nicotiana > Nicotiana undulata. Next base: position 28,470 of record MDKH01153823.1, on the reverse strand, counting down.
GCTTTCATCATATTCTATTATATTATATGGTTGGACCTTAGTGAGTGTCAAGTCGACTTCTCGTCACTACTTCTTTGAGATTAGACAGGATACTCACTAGGTACATATTTATTTATGTACTCATGTTACGCTTCTGTACTTAATTGTACAAGTTCTGAGGCTGGTGCATCTGGTTATCAGACCGGAGCTAGATTTTGATTATAGTGGACCTGACTTCACGGTGAGCTGCTTCTCCTGATGATCCCTGGCAACACCATGGAGTTTCTTTTGCTTATTTCCCGTCATTTTATTTTAGACAGTGGGACCATATATTATATCTTTTGTACATTCTGTTAGTATGCTCGTAGGACTTGTGAACCTAGTTCCTGGCACACACGTGGTAGTTATCATGTATTATGGGAATGTATATATATATTGGCTCACACCTAATTATGAATTCTTTTGGCTACAAGCTGGTTAATTACCCTTTTCGGTTAATGTTTTAAACTTTAAAACTTGGTATATGTTGAGATGTTTAACCAATAAGAAGGAAACCTTAGTAAATTGAGTGTTGGCTTGCTTGACCCCGCTGTTAGGCGCCATCACGACCTGAGTTAGGATTTTGGGTCGTGACAATATGGTATCAGAGATCTAGGTTCATGTAGGTCTCACGAGTCACGGGCATGCCCAGTAGAGTCTTGTGGATTGGTACAGAGACGTCTGTACTTATCTTTAGGAGGCTATAGGGTGTTAGGAAACCTCTCTTTATTCATATTTTATCGTGCAGTCGATGGTGTACTAAAACCCATTCTTCTATTCTCTCACAGATTGTGAGGATGCGCGCATCCGATGTTCCAGACCCGAGAGATGCCGCTACCCCTGCCATCCAAGGCCGTGGCAGAGGCCGGGGGAGGGCACCGGCCCGAGGTAGGGGACGAGGGCTTCCCAGAGCTATTCCATTTGCACCACCACCAGAGGACCCTATCATAGATGAGCAGGACAAGATGTCTCCAACTGACCCTGCTCCAGTGGACTTCATGACGGCGTCAGGCTTCCAGGAGGTCATGGGCCGTATGATGATATTTATGGACATTATGTCCCAGACTGGTTTATTTCCAGCAGATCCTGCCACTTCTCAGGTGGGAGGAGTACAGACCCCTACTGCCCAGGCTGCAGGTCAGACAACAGCATTACATCATACCCCAGGTACACTGCCCGTAGGTGGGGTTCAGCCTGTAGCAGCACCTGAGCCTAGACCAGCTACGGACGGCGATCCGCAGAAGTTATTGGATAGATGGACTGGACTGCACCCTCCAGTTTTCGGGGGTGAGCGAGGCGAGGATGCCCAGGATTTCATTGACAGGTGCAGGGACAGACTACACAACATGAGGATACTAGAGTCCCATGGAGTGGATTTTACTACCTTTGAGTTGGAGGGAAGAGCTCGCAGGTGGTGGCAGTCCAATATTCTCAGCAAGCCAGCAGATGATCCTCCTGTCACATGGGAGAAGTTCACTCGGATGTTTCTGGACAGATATATTCCACACTCCGAGAGGGAAGAGCTAAGGTATCAGTTTGAGCAGCTAGAGCAGGGGCAGATGTCAGTGATAAATTATGAGGCTAAATTTTTAGAGTTGTCTCGCCATGCACTCATGATACTACCTACTGATGCCGAGAGAGTGCGGAGATTTGTGGCTGGGTTGCATCTAGGTATTAGGGCCACCATGGCCCAATAGGTGGAGATGGGTACTCCCTATCAGCTTGTGGTCGAGATAGCTCGTCCGATTGAGGGGTATCGGTTGAGGAGCAGGGAGCAGGGGCAGCAGGACAAGAGGCCTAGATTCTCCGGAGATTTCAGAGGTGCCCCAACTAGGGGAAGAGGTCAGTTTAGCAGTGGCTAGCCCAGCAGGCCTTCATATTCAGCACCCCCACATCCTCCCCGAGGTGTTCCAGCGAGGGCCCATTCCAGCGCCATGCTAGAGAGATCCTACCGTCCTCCAACCATTCAGAGTTCACCCAGTGGTTATTCCAGTCATCTGAGATCCTCCAGCTCCTACTTCAGTGCTATGCTAGAGGGCTCACATCGCTCTCCATCCATTCAGCGTTTTTCTTCAAGGCAGCGGGCTATGGTACCTGGAGGTTGTTACTAGTGCGGGGAGCTAGGTCATATGAGGAGGCACTGTCCCAGGTTTCGGGGCAAGGCAGTGCAACAGGGGTATCAGCCGATGGGTCCAGCACCAGCAGCCCGGCCAGCTAGAGGTGGAGGACAGGGCGGCAGGGGTCGTCCTAGAGGTGGAGGCCAGTCAGGGTGAGGTTAGCCAGCTACTGTTCACCCTGGGGGAGCTCAGTCTTCCGACGCTCCAGCAAGATTCTATGCCATTTCGGCCAGATCAGATGTTGTGGTCTTAGACATCGTGATCATAGGTATTATCTCATTATGTGGTAGAGAGGCTTCAATATTATTTGATCCAGGATCCACCTATTCATATGTTTCAGCATTATTTGCTCATTTCCTGGATGTTCCTTGTGACTCCTTGGGTTCTCCTATATATGTGTCCACTCAGGTGGGTAATTCTGTGGTGGTCGATCGGATCTATCGGTCTTGTGTGATCACCTTTTGTGGGTTCGAGACCATGGCATACCTCTTATTGCTCGACATGGTTGATTTTGAGGTTATTCTAGGCATGGATTGGCTATCCCCTTATCATGTCGTGCTAGATTGCCATGCCAAGACAGTTACTTTAGCCATGTGTTGATGTTTGTGGGGGCTGCGCACGTACAAAGTGACGAGAGACCGTACATAGCGGCTATTATTATTATATTCGGGTAGTTAGGCCCACATCATGTCTTATATTCTTCCTTGTAATGAATTATATGTTATGAACTCATGTTATACGTAGTATTGTTTCCCCTGATATTTATGGAATTGGATAATTGGAAGGAATTGTTTATGGAAAGTGAATTTTAAGGATTATTGTGTGTGCATGTGACCTCTTCGCAATTTACATTCCGCGAGCGAAGTGTCATATCCCCCACTCTCATGGGAGCGGGTCGTACGCCACGGCGGATTGAAAGATGCACTTATGGTTCGGGTCGTTCGACCCTCGGCAATGCACAAATATGATTATGGCAAGATGCACTTATGGTTCGTGTCGTTCGACCCTCGGCAGTGCACATATATGATTCTTTTTATGGCTCAGTCCGGTTGTCCTTATTCCGTATGCGCATGATAAATTGTTACTGATTTCGTGGACATTGATTTGACAGATATTTTGGGGGGGGGGAGGGGGGGAGGAAGTAGAAATTGTTTATTTCCTTCGAGCATTTACTTGGATTTTTGTGCCTTATATATTTGCTGCTTCACTACCTTTACATGCCTACCGCTTTCATCATATTATGTTATATTATATGGTTGGACCTTAGTGAGTGTCAAGTCGACTTCTCGTCACTACTTCTTCGAGATTAGACGAGATACTCACTGGGTATATATTTATTTATGTACTCATGCTACGCTTTTGTACTTAATTGTACAAGTTTTGAGGCTGGTGCATCTGGTTATCAGACTGGAGCTAGATTCTGATTATAGTGGACCTGACTTCACGGTGAGCTGCTTCTCCTAACGATCCCCGGCAGCACCATGGAGTTTCTTTTTCTTATTTCCCGTCATTTTATTTTAGACAGTCGGACTATATATTATATCTTTTGTACATTCTGTTAGTATGCCCATAGGACTTGTGACAATAGTTCCTGGCACATACGTGGTAGTTATCATGGATTACAGGACTGTATATATATATTGGCTCACGCCTAATTATGAATGCTTTTAACTACAAACTGGTTAATTACCCTTTTCGGTCAATGTTTTAAGCTTTAAAACTTGGTATAAGTTGAGATGTTTAATCAATAAAAAGGAAACCTTAGTAAATTGAGTGTTGGCTTGACTGACCCCTCTGTTGGGCGCCATCACGACCTGAGTTAGGATTTTGGGTCGTGACATCTTCAGAGTTTTCAGAGTTGTTATATTGGTCGACATGGTAAGTTTGCCGGCCAGTAGTCTCAGCAGCCGATGTCTTGTTACACTTGTGGTGACTCGAGGAACATTTCTAGATATTGCCCTCACGCGTCGGATAATTCTCAGTATCAGGGTTCTCGTGCTATAGTTCCAGCACCAGCTGCCGCACCACTTGCCCAGCCATCCAGGGGTAGGGGTCAGGTAGCCAGAGGTAGGGGTCAGATTGTTAGAGCTGGAGCCCAGGCCGTTAGAGGTGGAGGCCAGCCCACTAGAGGTGGTGGTCCACCTGATGGAGGTCGTCCTAGAGACGTGGTTCAGGGTGGTGGGGCCCAGTCCTGATTGTATGCATTTCCAGCCAGACATGAGGCGGAATCGTCTGATGCTGTTATCACAGGTACAATTTCTGTTTGCAATAGAGATGCTTTGGTTTTGTTTGATCCGAGGTCTACTTACTCTTATGTTTGTTGATACCCAATATTTCCTCAAATTATTTTTAATTTGCATATATACCTTCAAAATCAGTTTTTATAACAATTGGTATTTTTCCATAAATTTCCCATATTTTTATTAATTTATTTCTAATTTATCCAGTACTTTTATATCCAATAATTAATCATAAATTACATTACAGATAGTTTCAAAATATTCCTTGGTTTAGTATATCATTTTTTGATCCTATTAGTATTTAATTATTTCACAAATTAGCAATATTGGCATTATTTGGCTATAATTGCAATAACTTTGCAATTATAGCTTAACTATATATATTGTGCTATTTTTTACCACATAATTAGTCATTTGTATTTTAAATATTAATTAATTACTTATTTAGTCTACTAAGCATCAATTTCATTTTTATAATTATTAACCAATTTTATTAATGATTTATCTATTTTTGAATGGGTATTTAACAAATAGCCACTTTTAATCCTAATTTTAGCCTAATCTACCCGGACCCCAACCCAATTGATTAGCCCAACACATCAGGCCCAGTCTTTAAATCTGCCCGACCCAATCCCCCATTCAATCTGAGCCGTTGATTATTTTAAATCAACAGCCCAGATTAACCTCTACCATAATAATCCTAAACGACTACCCCCCCCCTTCTCATTTACCCTGGTTCATTCTCTCTTACCTTCTCTCTGGTTCTCTCTGGTTCTTTCTAGAACGTTCTCACCTCCCCCCCTCTCCGATGAACTATGTCTCTCTTCTCCGGCCACCTCTCTTGCCGGAAACCATGAGGCCTCACCCCTTCTAGCCTATGTCTCCTCCTATGCCGGCTTGACACTACCTTGAGGTCTTCAAGTGAACCTTGAGCGGTTCAACTCCCACCTATGGCCTTTCATGCCGTTTTCCAGCCATCTACGGCTGTCCGAGTAAGATCTCTTCATTTTTGGCTAGAACCAGTGGTTCTTTAGCCAATTTTTCTTCTCTTTGGGTTGTCTCCATGAAACCCTAACTACTATCGCTTGGTTTCTTTAGATCCGTAATAGATCTTGGCATATTACGGGCTATTTTGATGTTTTCCTTAAAGATGTTCCGTTTTCCCTAAAACGATTCTTCATCTTTAACTAGGGTTTCATAACCTCTTTTTAAAACAGTTTTCCTATGATTTTTCAATGTTATCCTTGGGTTTCTACTGTGTTTTAGAGATTTATTTAAGTCTCTCTATTTATCTGAGTTGTTTTGTTAGAACCCTAATTTTTAGTCCTAAACCTTGAGTTCTTGATTTTGTTTGTGATAATATGTTTGAATATGTGTTTGCGTCTCATGAGCTTTATGATTCTCTGAAACTTTACACTATGATGTTAATCTATGTCTCTGATTTTCTTGCTTTTCCCTCTTACATCAATGTTTACTCTGTAATTAATGTGAATCCCTAATTTCGATGATTTTACTCTACTGTGATTACTAGGGTTTCTGATTTCTTGACTATTATCTATTTAATTCGTGTAAATTTACTTTAGCTGATGTTATCCTTATTCGAATCCCTGATTCTCTGGGATTAGTGTCCTTCACAGATCTTATATGGTAATACATTACTGATTTTGACTCATGACTTATTCACTTGCCTTATTGATTGATTCTACTGTTAATCAATTGTTATAGACCTTTCCTTAATTAGATTCTTCTGAACCAAGACTAATTACTTGTTCTATATACTTAAATTATTTCCCTGTGTGGTGTTCTATTCATACATGATACTTTCCCTAATTGGTGCTAATTCCTGTGATTTGAATCTCGCTCGAGGATTTCTTGTTGATTTTCAGAATTTCCTGCCTTATTTCTGTGAATAATTCTATCAAACTAATTCACACATGCTTTCCTTAATTAGAGTATTCTGAACTTAGCCTCTATTACATGTCTTATATTTTGTTGAAATTTATTTCCTTATGTGTTACCATCAGTCTATATGATTTCCTTTCCTTATGTAATCATTGTTTGTATCCGTTTGAATATTGACTCCTTAATTAAAGGGAGTACTGATATTAATGTGATTCTAATTTATGTGCACTTCCATAATTTTGCTAAACTATCATTTTTTACCTTATTTTCTGCCTATTTTCAAAACACTATAAGTACCTTCACTCTTTCATTAAGCTAGGGAGGAACTCACTGGTTCAATAACTCTCTCTCTACTAAAACTTCCTGCTCTCTTCTCTCTTCTCTGTGCTACTGTTCTAAGTTAGCCGGCTGCAAGCCAAGGCTAACTATTGTGCTCCTACCTTACTTTGTGTTTACTTTCTTATTCACTTCACCGGTATGTTTTGATTTTTAATCCCAGTTCCCAAACCAATATGTTTATTTTGCCGCTTCAATTTATTTTGTTTCTTATATGCCTCTATCTACTGTTTTGTTGTTGGACATGTAATTAAAATCTTGTGCTCCATCTAGCATGTTAAGTTATACTTTACTTTCATCGGCATATCCTTATGTACTTGAAACATGTTTCTATGTGACTCTCTTTATCCCTATGTGTGTATACTAGCTTTAGTTAGGGCATGCCTCTACTGGTGTTACCCTAAGTTGTTTGATACTGTTATGTCTAATCTAAACCTATACTATGTTGTATCCCAATCCCATGAACCCCCTTAGGAACTTTTGATTCTGCAGCTATGACTACTTCTGCATGTTACATGTTCACTACTATGTGCCTTGTATGTCCCCAATCCCTCACTACCTTGTTTGTGGTTGCTGAACTTGTCTTAGTATGCTGTTCTGATCCTAAGATGTGGATTTGTTTATTCTACCTGTATTATTCTTTTCACAAACAGTTTACTAAATAAAAATCCATTTGCAAAACTCTTTTTTTTTAAAACCAGTCTTTCTTGTGTAAAACTGTTTCCTTACTCAAAGCTTTCAAAACTATGTCAAGCACTCTCACTTTACTCCTAAATCCTTAGGTTCTGCCCCCTTTGTGTGAGCATTGCTTTGGGACCCTTGAGCTCCCTCTGAATTTTGACACACTAAGGTTGGCCCTTCCACACTGCACATACTCTGCTATGGCTATGAAATCTGGGTGTGAGCTGAGGTCCTTAGAGAACTCTGACACACCCGGATTATGAGAAAGGCTATGAAACAAGATTTGGCATTGAGGATATGGAGATCTTGGCCTATATTGCAGGCTCCCAATAGATAACTTCTTATTTTTATTTCAGTTATGTAGTTCATGCTCAATGGTCTGTAATAATTATTTGTTAACAACTCTGGGGTTCGATAGGGAAAAAGGGAGGGTAATATGTATGTTGTAGTGTAGTCAAGGGTAGAAACCATGCTCATCGGTTTACTTTTCTTCTGTGCGCAATAGAAACCATGTTTAGGGATAACACACGCAAGCATGCTATGCATTAGATACCATGTTCCCTAGGATTCATATATATTGTTTTTTTTCCAGCATCCTCATCACTTAGAAATCCTGTCTCTAAGGTAAATAATAACGTTAAAATAAGATGCCACCATATGATTCTGCCTATTCTGAAACTCATTTAGAAATCCTGTCCTAGGATAAATGTGTTAACATAAGCTATTATTCATGCAATCATCATGCTACAACCATGCTCCGCACTTAGAAATCCTGTTCTAGAACAAACAACATTAAAAACTGTCACTTATGCCTATTCTGAAACTGTGCATAATGCCATGATCTTGTATGCATTTAGAGACCCTGCTTTAGTGCTTCTGAACGTGCATCATTCTGCATTAGATATCATGTTCTAGGATCGCACTCGCTTAATTACACCCAGTTTAAACACAGACGCATAGAAGAGTATGAAACAGTCACCCCACTCTAACAACTGGTAATTAACTCCTGTATATTCTGCATACACTTAGAACTGCATGCCCTTAGGAATAACAACCTAAAATTTTTAACACCTCTGATGACTTCATATATGATCCTACGCCTAGGAAAGCCTTAGGTAATCAACCTAAAAAAAAACTTGAACTGTCCTTCTGTGATTACTGTCTAATTATCAGCATGCGTAAAATCAATAGGCAAACTGATTAGGACTTCCTCTCTGAGTTATGCAATAAATCTGTTTCTCTATTGTTATCACCTAGATACCATGTTTTAGGATCTGAATTTAAACCAAGGCCTTAACTGTGTTTGAGTCATGCTGATTCTGTGCATTATTTGTGGAGGTACTTGGGCCTTTCCTGTTTATGTGTTACCCCTATCTGCATGTCCTATTTGTTTTTTTTCTATATGTCGCCTTAGTATTTTACCTTTAAAACCTGAGGGTCCTGAGGGTATGCCTAGACCCCCCTTTATAGGATATATTGTGACCAACACTCGCTTTAGTTACCTTCACAGGGTGGGAAAGGGTAGATATGGATATGATAACCGTTGTGCTAATACCACGTGTAGCCCCTTATCGAGGAGTGTCACAACGGGTATTGCATTGATGTGATCCATATTACAAACAAACCTAGGATACTTGTACTATATATACATGCTTAGACTATAATTCTTTTCAAAAGCTATCTTCCTATTAACTGTTTTCAAACATATGTGTACTTAGACTAAAATCCCCACTATTTGAACCATATTTGTTTACTTTCTAGTTGTATTAAATTCACAAATGCTATTTGGCCGGGAACCACACTTGTGGATCCTGAGGGGTGCCTAACACCTTCCCATTAGGATAATTTCAAACCCTTACCCTGTCTCTGATTATCAAAAGTAGTTGTAAATGAACCCCTAGTAGGTTCCCTAACTCACCTTAAAATCGTTAGGTGGCGACTCTTCAAAATATGCAAACCCATTTCCCAAAAGGAATGAGTTATCCCAACCAATGTCATAAACCCTTTTAAACCGGCCCCGAAAGGAGTGTTTGGGGAAAAAGGGGGCGCGATAGCATGGCGACTCTGCTGGGGATTTTAGGCTTTTACCATTTCAAGTTGCTTTGTGAATTTGTACCTCTTCCTATGTGCAAATACTTGTTTATTTCCTCTAAACCTTTAATTTTCTTCAAAAGTAACTGACGTATCTTTCTGGTTTCCTTCCTTTGTAACCATTTTAAATTATAAACTACTTTATTTATTGCTTTCATAACATTCAAATACGTGACTACATGTTTACTGTTTATTGCATTATTCATGATCCAACATTCATACTCCACTTGTGCCAAACAAAATCCTATAGCAACGCTTGATGAGTGGTTGCGCCCTTCCTATAGCATTACCCCCTAAATTCGGAAAGGCTTATTTGTGGTAAAACTAGTTGATCAGCGGTGCAATCGACGGTTCCGTGCCTTTTTCCCTTGAGTTTTCCGCTCAAGGGTACTAGTCTAAAACCCCATAGAAACCTTACTCCGTTGTACTGTTGCATGCATATTGGTCAAACCTAGCCAGGCTAACGTGTTGTCCACACAATAACCTTTAAGATAGCCTTGTCCAAAAGTCCACTAGGTTTCTATAAACCCAAACGGACATCATCACGTTCTGTTCATTTATTTGGAGAATTAAATGCTTCATGCTAATCGTTGATGTTAAATAGTCGAGTCTGGTAGGGGTCAGGGCCTAAACTTGTTTGCCTTGAAGAAATATGAGGCACGAAGTCCCCATATTCGGCATAGTTACCAACATCCTCCTAAAATTGCTGAGTTGGTGGGAAGATCTGCCTTATAGCGACAAAACACTCGTCAAGAAGTATCTGGATAATCAGCCATCCCTCCTTGACATCCAGCCTAATAACATGAGCTGAGGGGACCGAAGGTGGACACCTAGCAAGAGCATACCTATTGCTAGGACTCCACGAGCTGGGGAATCTATTCTAGGGAATCAAGGATGCCGAGTCTGGGGAAGGTCCTTTTGGGACCAAGTAGATAGGAATTAAGTTTTTCGCTTTATTGATGTAATAAGGCCTATGGCCACTAGTGATTCTGTTTCTTGCTTATTTAGTGTCATTTTGGGAGTCGTCTATTTTTACATTAATGAAATGAGGCATTTAGCATTTCAAGTTCTCCAAATCAATTTGTCGCTAGGCCTACCTCGGGCACAAAGAGGTTCCCAAATGAGGACGCACTTTACATTCCTGCACTATGTGTTTAAATACTGCAATACTTTTTCATAATACTCACTGACTTGGTTACCTTTTGTTTTTGTTTTTGTTCTTTTATTATTCTCCTCCCCAAAGGTTGGTTCGTGCACTCTGCACCATCGTCATACCTCAAAAGATCCAAGGCCCCTCCACCCTCTCCTCCTCCTAATCCTCCCAAAGGCAGAAACAAAGGCAAAAAGAAAATGGAATATTCAGGCAACAACAGGAAAGAAACAATAGTTGAACGGGTAGAGACCACTGACGGCTAGGGTATTCGGGTTCAAAATGAGACTATGTCGCAAGCCCTCGGGGTAGCAGGGCTAAACAAGCACTATTCATTGCCTTTCATTAAATAGTGTCCCTTTTCGAATTTTCAATTCCTGCAATAAGATCTTCAATGTTCAAACATTTATTCAATTTATCAAAAGCACTTTTAGGTTTTATAAATCAATATTTATTACTGTTGTTTTTCTCTCACTACTTTATCTATACAACATTACTATTACTTGTCTTGATGAACCAATGATTGTGCAATGCAACAAGATAAGGCAACAAACGGACATTGACTTAGAAGAAGATGATACACCTGATGAAATTGTCAAAGAAGTCGAAAATTTTGAGAACGGACCTAAGTCCAACCTAGATGAGACCGAAACTTTCAACCAGGGAGATTCAGAAAATGTCAAAGAGACTCGAATCAGCATTCACTTGTCACCGTCAGAGAAGAATGAATACATGAAATTCTTAAAAGAATATGAGGACATATTCGCCTGGTCATACGATGACATTACTGGTTTTAGTACATCAATTGTTGCTCACAAATTACTAACTAATCCAATGTGCCCACCGGTGAAACAAAAGCTCAGAAAGTTCAAGCCTGATATGAGTTTGAAAATCAAGGAATAAGTCACCAAGCGGATCAACGCCAAGGTTCTCAGGATAGTCGAGTATCCGACATGGTTAGCTAACATCGTGCCATTGTCAAAGAAAGATGGAAAGGTTAGAGTCTGTGTCGACTACCGGGATCTCAACCGGGCCAGTCCAAAAGATGAATTCCCCTTTCCTAACATACACATCCTGATTGACAATTGCGCCAAGCATAAGCTACAGTCATTCGTGGATTTCTTTGCTGGTTATCATCAGATCTGGATGGATAAGGAAAATGCTGAGAAAACGGCTTTCATTATGCCGTGGGGAGTATAATACTACAAGATGATGTCGTTCGGCCCGAAAAATGCAGGGGCCACCTATATGAGGTCTATGACCACTATCTTCCACGATATGATACACAAGGAGATTGAGGTATATGTGGATAATGTTATTATAAAATCCAAGAAATCCACTGAACACATAGCAGACTTGAGGAAGTTTTTCAATTAGTTGCGGAAATACAATCTGAACCTCAATCCCGCAAAGTGTGCATTCGGGGTTCCTTCCTATAAGTTGCTCCGGTTCATTGTCAGCCGCCGAGGGATAGAACTTGATCCGTCAAAGGTCAAATCCATTAAAGAATTACCACTACCAAGGAACAAGAAAGATGTGATTAGATTCTTGGGACGGCTTAACTACGTCAGCCGGTTCATAGCATAGTTTACAGTTATATGTGAGCCTATCTTCAAGATGCTGAAGAAAGATGTCGCGACCATGTGGACCGATGATTACCAAAGGGCCTTCGACAGAATTAAGTAATACTTGTCAACACCACCAGTCCTAGTACCACCTGAGCCAGGTAGACCCTTACTACTCTACCTTGCAGTGTTAGATGGAGCTTTTGGCTGCGTTCTTGGGCAGCACGATGAAACAAGAAGGAAGGAGCAAGCTATTTATTATCTCAGCAAGAAGTTCACTCCGTACGAGGATCGATATTCTCTATTGGAATGCACCTGTTGTGCTTTGACTTGGGTAGATCAGAAGCTGAGGCATTACTTCTGTGCCTACACCACACAGCTCATATCGAGGATGAATCCTTTAAAACACATCTTCTAGAATCCCATGGCCACCGGCAAGATGGCCAAGTGGCAAATCCTGTTGAGTGAGTTCGACATTGTCTATGTGACTCAGAAAGCGGTCAAGGGACAGGCGTTGGTAGACCATCTAGTTGAAAACCCTATGGACGGATAGTACGAACCTCTGAAAACATATTTTCGGATGAAGAGGTATCATTCATTGGAGAAGACATTACAGTGTCCTATGACGGTTGGAGACCGTTTTTCGACGGAGCGGAGAATTTCAAGGGAGTCGGCATTGGAGCTATCCTAATATCAGAAACTGGTCAACAGTATCCGGTATTTTCCAAACTTAGATTTCCTTGCACCAACAATATGGCGGAATACGAAGCCTGCATCTTAGGGCTCAACATGGCCATTGACATGAACGTCTAGGAACTGATAGTGATTGGTGATTCAGATTTGCTGGTACATCAGGTACAAGGAGAATAGGCTACCAATAATTGCAAGATACTTCCGTACAAGCACCACGTGCAGGAATTAAGAAAGAGGTTCACAAAGATAGACGTTCGGCATGTCCCCAGAATCAAGAATAAGTTCGTCGATGCGTTGGCTACTCTATCGTCTACGATTCAACATCCAGACAAGAGTTTCGTCGATCCTATCCAAGTGAAGATCCATAACCAACCAGCTTACTATGCCCATGCCGAAGAAGAGGCAGACAGAAAGACTTGGTTTTATGATATCAAGGAATACTTGGAGAAAGAAGAGTACCTAAAACATGCAAATCATACTCAGAAACACACACTTTGGAGACTTTCCAAAAACTTTTTTCACAGCCGAGGAATCCTGTATAGGAGGACTCCCGATTTGGGACTATTAAGATGTGTAGACGTAAAGGAAGAATCCAAGCTATTAGAAGAGATCCATGCTAGGACATGCGACCCGTATATAAATGGTTTTGTTTTGGCTAAGAAGATACTCAGAGCTGGTTACTTCTGGATGACTATGGAAAGGACTGCATCCAGTATGTTTGGAAATGCCACCGCTGTCAGATACATGTAGACATGATAAAGGTACCTCCAAACGAGCTTAATTCAACAAGCTCACCGTGGCCGTTCGCCGCTTGGGGAGTGGACGTTATTGGACCAATCGAGCCTGCCGCCTCAAACAGACACAGGTTCATCTTAGTAGCCATCGACTATTTCACCAAATGGGTCGAAGCAGCATCCTACTAAGCAGTGACTAAGAAAGTTGTGACTGACTTTGTCTGCGACCGTGTTGTCTGCCGGTTCGGAATTTCGGAATCAATCATTACCGATAATGGTTCCAATCTCAACACCGACTTGATGAAAACTACGTGTGAGACTTTCAGAATCAAACACAAAAATTCCACGGCCTACCGACCTCAGATAAATAGAGTTGTAGAAGTCACCAATAAGAATATCAAGAAGATACAGAGGAAAATGATAGAGAAGCACAAGCAGTGGCACGAGAAATTATCATTGCTTTACTAGGATATCGTACCATGGTCCGCACATCAACCGGGGCAACTCCCTATATGCTGGTTTATGGTACATAGGTCGTTATTCCCGCCGAAGTCGAAATTCCTTCCTTAAGGATCATGCAAGAAGCTGAGCTAAGTGGTGCAGAGTGGTTAAAGAGCCATTATGATAAACTGGCCCTCATAGACGGGAAAAGGATGAATGCAGTTCCCAAACCAATATGTTTATTTTGCCGCTTCAATTCATTGTGTTTCTTATATGCATCTATCTAATGTTTTGTTGTTGGACATGTAAATAAAATCTTGTGCTCCATCTAGCATGTTAAGTTATACTTTACTTTCATCAGCATGTCCTTATGTACTTGAAACATGTTTCTATGTGACTCTCTCTATCCCTATGTCTGTATACTAGCTTTAGTTAGGGCATGCCTCTACTGGTGTTACCCTAAGCTGTTTGATATTGTTATGTCTAGTCTAAACCCGTACTATGTTGTATCCCAATCCCATGAACCCCTTTAAGAACCTCTGATTCTGCAGCTATGACTACTTCTGCCTGTTACATGTTCACTACTCTGTGCCTTGTATGTCCCAATCCCTCACTACCTTGTTTGTGTTTGCTGAACTTGTCTTAGTATGTTGTTCTGATCCTAAGATGTGGATGTGTTTATTCTGCCTGCATTACTCTTTTCTCAAACTGTTTACTAAATAAAAATCCTTTTGCAAAACTCTTTTTTTGAAAAACCAGTCTTTCTTGTGTAAAATTGTTTCCTTACTCAAAGCTTTCAAAACTATGTCAAGCACTCTCACTTTACTCCTAGATCCTGAGTTTCTTCACCCTTTGTGTGAGCATTGCTTTGGGACCCTTGAGCTCCCGCTGAACTTTGACACACTAAGGCTGGCCCTTCTACACTGCACTTACTCTACTATGGCTATGAAATCTGGGTTTGAGCACTGCCCGGGATCCCTTTGGGTCCTTAGGGAACTCTGACACACCCGGATTATGAGAAAGGCTATGAAACAACATTTGACATTGAAGATATGGAGATCTGGGCCTATACTGCAGGCTCCATATAGATAACTTCTTATTTTTATTTCAGTTATGTAATTCATGCTCAACGGTCAGTAAAAATTATTTGTAAACAACTCTGGGGTTGGATAGTGAATATGTAAGATGTAGTGTAGATAGGGTAGAAACCATGCTCATAGGTTTACTTTTCTTTTGTACACAATAGCATCCATGTTTAGGGATAACACACGCAAGCATGCCATTCATTAGATACCATGTTCCCTATGATTCATATATATTGTTTTTTAGCATCCCTATAACTTAGAAATCATGTCTCTAAGGTAAATAATAAAGTTAAAATAATCTGCCACCATATGATTCTGCCTATTCTGAAACTCATTTAGAAATCCTGTCCTAGGATAAATGTGTTAACATAAGCTGTTATTCATGCAATCATCATGCTACAACAATGCTGCGCACTTAGAAATCAGGCTCTAGAACAAACAACATTAAACACTGTCACTTATGCCTATTCTGAAACTGTGCATAATGCCATGATCTTGTATGCATTTAGAGACCCTGCTTTAGAGGTTCTGAACGTGCATCATTCTGTATTAGATATCATGTTCTAGGATCACACTCGTTTAATTACACCCAGTTTAAACACAGACGTATAGAAGAGTATGAAACAGTCACCCCGCTTTAACAACTGGTAATTACCTCCTGTATATTCTGTAGACACTTAGAACTGCATGCCCTTAGGAATAACAACCTAAAACTACTAACACCTCTGATGACTGTCATATTTGATCCTACGCCCAGACAAGCCTTAGGTAATCAACCTAGAAAAAAAAAACTGGAGTTGTCCTCCTGTGATTACTTTCTAATTATCAGCATGCATAAAATCAATAGGCAAACTGATTAGGACTTCCGCTCTGAGTTATGCAATAGATCTGTTTCTCTATTGTTATCACTTAGATACCATGTTTTAGGATCTGAATTTACACCAAGACCTTAACTGTGTTTGAGTCATGCTGATTCTGTGCATTATTTGTGGAGGTACTTGCGCCTTTCCTGTTTATGTTTTACCCCTATCTGCATGTCCTATTTATTTTTTCCTATATGTCACCTTAGTATTTTACCTTTAAAACCTGAGGGTCTGCCTAGAACCCCCTTTATAGGATAGAAGTCCTAAACTCCTCCGGGACTAATAGGAAGGGACGGGTAACAACATGCAATAAAGGTCGTGACCAACACTCGCTTTAGTTACCTTTACGGGGTGGGAAAGGGTAGATATGGATATGATGACCGGTGCGCTAATACGACGTGTAGCCCCTCATCGAGGAGTGTCATACCGGGTATTGCATTTATGTGATCCATATTACAAACAAACCTAGGATACTTGTACTCTATATACATGCTTAGACTATCATTCTTTTCAAAAGCTATCTTCCTATTAACTGTTTTCAAACATATGTGTACTTAGACTAAAATCCCCACTATTTGAACCATATTTGTTTACTTGCTAGTTGTATGAAATTCACAAATGCAATTTGGCCGGGAACCACACTTGTGGATCCTGAGGGGTGCCTAATACCTTCCCCTTAGGATAATTTCAAGCCTTTACCATGTCTCTGATTATCAAAAGTAGTTGTAAATGAACCCCTAGTAGGTTCCCTAACGCGCCTTAAAATCGTTAGGCGGCGACTCTTCAAAATATGCAAACCCCTTACCCAAAAGGAATGAGTTGTCCCAACCAATGTCATAAACCCTTTTAAATCGGCCCCGAAAGGAGTGCTTGGGGAAAAAGGGGGCGCGACAGTGTGGCGACTCTACTGGGGATTTTAGACTTTTAATTTCAAGTTGCTTTGTGAATTTGTACCTCTTCCTATGTGAAATTACTTGTTTATTTCCTCAAAACCTTTAATTTTCTTCAAAAGTAACTGACGTATCTTTCTGGTTTCCTTCCTTTGTAACCGTTTTAAATTATAAACTGCTGTATTTATTGCTTTCATAACGTGCAAATACGTGACTACATATTTACTGTTTATTGCATTGTTCATGGTCCAACATTCATACTCCACTCGTGCCAAACAAAATCCTATATCAACTCTTGATGAGTGGTTGTGCTCTTCCTATATCATTACCCCCTAAATTCGGATAGGCTTATTTGCGGTAAAACTAGTCCATCAACAGTGCAGTCGACGGTTCCGTGCCTTTCCCCCTTGAGTTGTCCGCCCAAGGGTACCAGTCTAAAACCCCAGAGAAACCTTACTTCGTTATACTGTTGCATGCATCATGGTGTAACCTAGCCAGGCTAAAGTGTTGTCCACACAATAGCCTTTAAGATAGCCTTGTCCAAAAGTCCACTAGGTTTCCATAAACCCAAAAGGACATCATCACGTTCTGTGCATTTACTTGGAGAATTAAATGTTTCATGCTAATCGTTGATGTTAAATAGTCGAGTGTGGTGGGGGTCAGGGCCTAACATTTTTTGCCTTGCAGAAATACGAGGCATGAAGTCCCCAGATTCGGCATGGTTACCAACATCCACCCTAAATTGCTGAGTTGGTGGGAAGATCTACATTCTAGCGACAAAACACTCGTCAAGAAGTATGTGGGTAATCAACCGTCCCTCCTGGACATCTAGCCTAATAACATGAGCTAAGGGGACCGAAGGTGGACATCTATCTAGAGCATACCTATTGCTAGGACTCTGCGAGATGGGGAATCTATTCGAGGGAATCAAGAATGCCGAGTATGGGGAAGGTCCTTCTGGGACCAAGTAGATAGGAATTTACTTTTTCGCTTTATTGATGTAATAAGGCCAATGGCCATTAGTGATTTTATTTCTTGCTTGTTTAGTGTCATTTTGGGATTCGTCTATTTTTTACATTAATGAAATGAGGCATTTAGCATTTAAAGTTCTCCAAATCAATTTGTTGCTAGGCCTACATCGGGCACAAAGAGGTTCCCAAAATAGGACGCACTTTACATTCCCGCACTATGTGTTTAAATACTGCAATAATTTTTCATAATCCTCACTGACTTGGTTACCTTTTGTTTTTGTTTTTGTTCTTTTATTATTCCCCTCCCCAAAGGTTGGTTCGTGCACTCTTGCACCATCGTCATACCTCACAAGATCCAAGGGCCCTCCACCCTCTCCTCCTATTAATCCTCCCAAAGGCAGAAACAAAGGCAAAACGAAAATGGAAGCTTCAGGCAAAATCAGGAAAGAAAACACAGTTGAACGGGTAGAGGCCACTGACGGCCAAGGTATTCGGGTCCAAAATGAGACTATGTCGCAAGCCCTCGGGGTAGCAGTGCTAAACAAGCACTATTCATTGCCTTTCATTAAATAATTTCCCTTTTTGCATTTTCAATTCTTGCAATAATATCTTCAATGTTCAATATATTTAATCAATTTATGAAAAGCACTTTTAAGTTTTATGAATCAATATTTATTATTGTTGTTTTTCTCTCACTACTTTATCTATACAACATTACTATTACTTGTCTTGATGAACCAATGACTATGACATGCAACGAGACAACGCAACAAATGGACATTGACTCAGAAGAAGATGATTTACCTTATGAGATTGTCAAATAAGTCGAGAATTTGGAGAACAGACCTAAGTCCAACCTGGATGAGACTGAAACTGTCAACCTTGGAGATTTAGAAAATGTCAAAGAGACTCGAATCAGCATTCACTTGTCACCGTCAGAGAAGAATGAATACACAGAATTTTTGAAAGAATATGAGGACATATTCGCCTGGTCATACGATGACATGACTAGTCTGAGTACATCAATTATTTCTCACAAATTACCGACTAATCCAATGTGCCCACCGGTGAAACAAAAGCTCAGAAAGTTGAAGCCTGATATGAGTTTGAAAATCAACGAAGAAGTCACCAAGAAGATCAACGCCAAGGTTCTCAGGGTAGTCGAGTATCCGACATGGTTAGCTAACATCGTGCCAGTGCCAAAGAAAGATGGGAAGGTTAGACTCTATGTCGACTACCGGGATTTCAATCGGGCCAGTCCAAAAGATGACTTCCCCTTGCCTAACATACATACCCTGATTGACAATTGCGCCAAGCATCAGCTACAGTCATTCGTGGATTGCTTCGCTGGTTATCATCAGATCTGAATGGATGAGGAAGACGCTGAGAAAATTTCTTTCATTACGCCTTGGGGAGTATACTGCTACAAGATGATGGCGTTCGGCCTGAAAAATGTAGGGGCTACCTATATGAGGGTTATGACCACTATCTTCCATGATATGATACACAAGGAGATTGAGGTATATGTGGATGATGTTATTATCAAATCCAAGAAATCCACTGATCACATAGAAGACTTGAGGAAGTTTTCTCAATAGGTTGCGGAAATATAATCTGAAGTTGAATCTCGCGAAAAGTGTGCATTCGGGGTTCATGCCGGTAAGTTGCTCGAGTTCGTTGTCAGCCACCGAGGGATAGAACTGGATCCGTCAAAGGTCAAAGCCATTCAAGAATTACCACTGCCAAGGAACAAGAAACATGTGATGAGTTTCTTGGGATGGCTTAACTACGACAACCGGTTCATAGAACAGTTTATAGTTATATGTGAGCCTATCTTCAAGGTGCTGAAGAAAGATGTCGCAACCAAGTGGACAGATGATTGCCAAAGGGCCTTCGACAGAATTAAGGAATACATGTTAACACCACCAGTCCTAGTACCACCTGAGCCAGGTAGACCTTTATTACTCTACCTTGCAGTGTTAGATGGAGCTTTCGGCTGCGTTCCGGGGCAGCACGATGAAACAAGAAGGAAGGAGCAAGCTATTTATTATCTCAGTAAAAATTTCACTCCGTACGAGGCTTGGTATTCTCTATTGGAACACACCTGTTGTGCTTTGACTTGGGTAGCTCAGAAGCTGAGGCATTACTTCTGTGCCTACACTACACATGTCATATCGAGGATGGATCCCTTGAAACACATCTTCCAGAATCCCATGCCCACCGGCAAGCTGGCCAAGTGGCAAATCCTGCTGAGTGAGTTCGACATTATCTATGTGACTAAGAAAGAGGTCAAGGGACAGGCATTGTCAGACCATCTAGCTCAAAACCCTATGGACGGAGAGTAAGAACCTCTGAAAATGTATTTTCCCGATGAAGAGGTATCGTTCATAGGAGAAGACATTACAGAGTCCTATGAAGGTTGGAGACTCTTCTTCGACGGAGCAGCGAATTTCAAGGGAGTCGGCATTGGAGCTGTCCTGATATCAGAAACTGGTCAACACTATCCGGTATCTGCCAAACTCATATTCCCTTGCACCAACAATATGGCGGAATACGAAGCCTGCATCTTAGGGCTCAACATGGTCATTGAAATGAACGTCCAGGAAATGTTAGTGATTAGTGACTCAGATTTGCTGGTACATCAGGTACAAGGAAATTGGGCTACCAAGAATTCCAAGATACTGTCATACCTGCATCACGTGCAGGAATTAAGAAAGAGGTTCACAAAGATAGAATTTCGGCATGTACCCAGAATCCAGAATGCGTTCGTCGATGCATTGGCTACTCTGTCGTCTATGATTCAGCATCTAGACAAGAATTTCATTTATCCTATCCAAGTGAAGATCTATTACCAACAACCTTATTGTGCCCATGTTGAAGAAGAGGCAGACGGAAAGCCATGGTTTCATGATATCAAGGAATACTTGGCGAAAGGAGAGTACCCAGAACATGCAAATCTTACTCAGAAACGCAGACATCGGAGATTGTCCAACAACTTCTTTCATAGCAGAGGAATCCTGTATAGGAGGACTTACGATTTGGGACTATTAAGATGTGTCGACGCAAAGGAAGCATCCAAGCTATTAGAAGAGATCCATGCTGGGACCTGCGTCCCGCATATGAATTGTTTTGTTTTGCCTAAGAAGATACTAAGAGCTGGTTACTTCTGGATGACTATGGAAACAGACTGCTTCCAGTATGTCTGAAAATGCCACCGCTGTCAGATACATGCAGACATGATAAAGGTACCTCCAAACGAGCTTAATGCCACAAGCTCACCTTGGTCGTTCGCTGTTTGGGGAATGGACGTTATTGGACCAATCGAGCTTGCCGCCTCAAACGGACACAGGTTCATCCTAGTAGCCATTGACTATTTCACCAAATGGGTCGAAGCAGCATCTTACAAAGCAGTGACTAAGAAAGTCGTGACTGACTTTGTCCGCGACCATGTTGTCTGCCGGTTTGGAATTCCGGGATCAATTATTACCGACAATGGTTCCAATATCAACAGTGACTTGATGAAAACTATGTGTGAGATTTTCTGAATCAAACAAAAAAATTCAATGGCCTACCGACCTCAGATGAATGGAGTTATAGAAGCCGCCAATAACAATATTAAGAAGATATTGAGGAAAATGATAGAGAAGCACAAGCAGTGGCACGAGAAGTTATCATTTTTTTTACTGGGATATCGTACCACGATCTGCACATCAACCAGGGCAACTCCCTATATGCTGGTTTATGGCACAGAGGCCGTTATTCCCGCCGAAGTTGAAATTCCTTCCTTAAGGATCATACAAGAAGCTGATCTCAATGGTGTATAGTGGTTAAAGAACCATTATGATCAACTGGCCCTCATAGACGGGAAAAAGATGAATGTAGTATTTCATGGTCAACTTTATCAAAATAGAATGTCCAGAGCCTTCAACAAAAGAGTCAAGCCAAAACAGTTCACACTGGGGCAGCAGGTGTTGAAGAGGATCTTGCCACTTCAAGATGAAGCCAAAGGGAAGTTCTCTCCCAACTGGAAAGGCCCATACATGGTTCATTGAGTACTGACAGGAGGAGCATTCATACTTGCAGAAATGGACGGAGAAGTCAGGCCGAAGCCAACAATTCAGACGCCGTCAAGCACTACTAAGTGTAAACTTTATGCTTCATCAATGATGTAAACTGAACTACGCCTGACCTGATTCCCATTTAAGAGGGGATACGTAGGCAGCCCTATGGGTTCGGTCACAATTCAATAAAAATTTCTATTTTTCACCGCATCCTCAAAATTCTTAAGTAAGTTCAGCCGATCGCCGCACAAGCAGCCACAAGAAACATCAACCCATTAAACTGGGGAAGAATTTTTAAAAGGACCCTCAAAATTCTGTAGCAAGAGAGGTTGCAATGTCTTGAACCACGTCACGGTCGTTGGTTCATCTAAAATCTATTTTAAATTATGTGTTTATGACATATTTTTATAAAATCATGCATACTTGTTCTTGAAACAGCTTTGTTTAGCAAACGCTACCCCAATGATACAAACAATATCATCAGATCAAGCCAGACGAGTCAAGAAAATCCCACGGGGATACGAACTAACCTTCCCCATCTACAAAACTCATGATTTTTCTTTGGATGCAGGCATAAAAAATAAACACGCAGAGAAGCCACAAATTGCATCACAGTTCCAAATGCTAAGTTTGTTGTCCATATAAAGAACAAGCATGTGTAAAGTTACAATTTCTTGAAACCATCAAACTTTGCCGACTATTGCTATCAGCACAAACAAACAATGCTCTGTAGTCGCAATGCTCGCAATGATTACGACACCACAATCTACGATCAGCTAAGAACTTCTATTGTCATTTATTTAATATTTGCATAAGGCTACCATTCTTCCTTTAGAGACTAAGCAATGTCTCCATCTGCATATGCATTCTTGCATAAGGCTACATTTCTGCCTTCTGAGGTTAAGCTCTACCTCCATTTCCATCTGCATTCTTGCATAAGGCTACTTTTCTGCCTTCCGAGGTTAAGCTCTACCTCCATCTGTATTCCATCTTGCGTAAGGCTACCATTCTGCCTTACATTTTCATCAGGCTACCTTTTTGCCTTCCGAGGTTAAGCTCTACCTCCATCTCCATCTGAATTCTTGCATAAGGCTACCTTTCTGCCTTCCGAGGTTAAGCTCTACCTCCATTTCCATCTGTATTCTTGCATAAGGCTACCTTTCTGCCTTACGAGGTTAAGCTCTACCTCCATGTCCATCTGCATTCTTGCATAAGGCTACCTTTCTGCCTTCCAAGGTTAAGCTCTACCTCCATCTCCATTTGCTTTCTTGCATAAGGCTACCTTTCTGCCTTCCAAGGTTAAGCTCTACCTCCATCTCCATCTGCATTCTTGCATAAATCTACCTTTCTGCCTTCCGAGGTTAAGCTTTACCTCCATCTGCATTCGCATTATTTCATAAGGCTACCTTTCTGCCTTCCGAGGTTAAGATCTACCTCCATCTGCATTCCATCTTGCATAAGGCTACCATTCTGCCTTCCATTTGGATAAGGCTACCATTATGTCTTCCGAGGTTAAGCTCTAACTCCCTTTGCATAAGTCTACCATTCTACCTTCCGAGACTAAGCACTGTCTCCGTCTACATCTGTATTCTTGCATAAGGCTACTTTTCTGCCTTCCGAGACTAAGCACTATCTCCATCTGCATCTGCATTTGCATAAGGCTACCATTCTGCCTTCCGAGGTTAAGCTCTACCTCCATCTGGATTCCATCTTGCATAAGGCTACCCTTCTGTGTTCCGAGAGTAAGCACTATCTCCATCTGTATTTGCATAAGGCTACCATTCTGCCTTCCATTTGCATAAGGCTACCCTTCTGTGTTCCGAGAGTAAGCACTATCTCCATCTGTATTTGCATAAGGCTACCATTCTGCCTTCCATTTGCATAAGGCTACCATTCTGCCTTCTGAGGTTAAGCTCTACCTCCCTTTGCATAAGGCTACTTTTCTGCCTTCCGAGGCTAAGCTCTGCCTCCAATTTACTTTTCAAGACTAAGCGTTGTCTCAAGCATTATTTACTTCACTTTCCTTTCGGACTACGCTCTGCCTTTTAAATTCGCAAGACTAAGCTCTGTCTTGTCAGCATCATGCTACTGCATTTCTCATTAGTAGAAATATGGCCAATTTATGCAAAGGCGTCATCGTTCGGAGGCACTATCTTCATTGCCCGAGAACACCATGCAATGGCCTGAGGATTTCTTTCAATTTTGCATATCATTATTTAAAGGCATCATGGTTCGGAGGCACCATCCTCATGGCCCGAGAACATCATTTAATGGCCTGCGAATCCTGCATCAAGCAATCCATGGCCCATGACATCATGGTCCAAGGACTTCATCCTTAACCATCTGAAGACAACATTCATGGTCTGACGGGAACTTGCATCATGTTTAAATTTACGCAAAATATATGCTTGTATCACTTATTTCCAGGTAATCCGGCGAGCAACGACTGGCCTGGCAGGAACGGTACCGCTCCAGTTCTCCTAACCATTCCCGTAAGTCGTTTATTCAGCCAACCCTATATGTTGCGTCCGTCCTGGCAAAAACTTCATCGGTATACTTTGCCGATGGCTCCTGAACTACAAACGACATGATTCTTGTAAAACTAGGGATATGTAGGCAACTGAGAAACAAGGGTGCAACCTAAATCTTTTCAAACCATTTCGCTCGGTCAAAATTGGCCATCATATCTTTACCCGACAACTCTTCCATCCTTCCCGGGTAAAGAGGGGCAGCTGTTGATGCCCAATTTTTCCTCAAATTATTTTCAATTTGCATATATACCTTCAAAATCAGTTTTTATAACAATTTGTATTTTTCCATATTTTTCCCATATTTTTATCAATTTATTTCTAATTTATCCCGTACTTTTATATCCAATAACTAATCATAAATTGCATTACAGATAGTTTCAAAATATTCCTTTGTTTAATATATCTTTTTTTGATTCTATTAGGGTTTAATTATTTCACAAATTAGCCATATTGGCATTATTTGGCTATAATTGTATTAACTTTGCAATTATAGCTTAACTTTATATTTTGTGCTATTTTTTACCAAATAATTAGTCATTTGTATTTTAAATATCAATTAATTACTTTAATTTCATCTGCTAAGCATCAATTTCATTTTTGATAATTATTAACCATTTTATTAATTATTTATCTATTTTTAAATGGGTATTTAAAAAATAGCCACTTTTAATCCTAATTTTAGCCTAATCTACCTGGACCCCAACCCAATTAATTAACCCAAGACATCAGGCCCAGTCTTTAAAGCCTACCCGACCCAATCCCCCATTCAATCTGAGTCGTTGATTATTTCAAATGAACGGCACATATTAATCCCTAACATAATTAATCCTAAACGACTACCCCCCCCCTTTCCCCCGTTTCATTCTCTCTCACCTTCTCTTTGGTTCTCTCTGGTTCTCTCTAGAACCTTCTCACCTTCCTTCCTCTCCGATAAACTCTGTCTCTCTTCTCCGGCCACCTCTCTTGCCGGAAACCATGAGGTCTCACCCCTTCTAGCCTATGTCTCCTCTTATGCCGGCTTTACAGTACCTTGAGGTCTTCAAGTGAACCTGGAGCGGTTCAACTCCCACCTATGGCCGTTCATGCTGTTTTTCGGCCATCCACGACCGTCCGAGTAAGATCTCTTCATTTTTGGCTAGAACTAGTGGTTCTTTAGCCGATTTTTCTTCTCTTTGGGTTGTCTCCGTGAAACCATAACTACTATCACTTGGTTTATTTAGATCCGTAATAGATCTTGGCATATTACGGGCTATTTTGATGTTTTCCTTAAAGATGTTCTGTTTTCCCTAAAACGATTCTTCATCTTCAAACTAGGGTTTCATAACCCCTTTTTAAAACGGTTTTCCTATGATTTTTCAGTGTTATAATAGGATTTCTACTGTGTTTTAGAGATTTATTTAAGTCTCTCTCTTTATCTTAGTTGTTGTGTTAGAACCCTAATCTTTAGTCCTAAACCTTGAGTTCCTGATTTTGTCTTTGATAATATGTTTGCATATGTGCTTGCGTCTCATGAGCTTTATGATTCTCTGAAACTTTACCCTATGGTGTTCATCTATGTATGTGATTTTCTTGCTTTTCCCTCTTACATCAATGTTTACTCTGTAATTCATGTGAATCGTTAATTTCGTATGATTTTACTCTACTGTGATTACTAGGGTTTCAGATTTCTTGACTATTATCTATTTAATTCGTGTTAATTTCCTTTAGCTGATGTTATCCTTATTCGAATCCCTGATTCCCTGGGATTAGTGTCCTTCACTGATCTCCTATGGTAATGCATTACTGATTTTTACCCATGACTTATTCACTTGCCTTATTGATTGATTCTACTGTTAATCGATTGTTATAGACCTTTCCTTAATTAGATTCTTCTGAACCTAGACTAATTACTTGTTCTATATGCTTAAATTATTTCCATGTGTGGTGTTCCAGTCATACATGATACTTTCCCTAATTGGTGCTAATTCTTGTGATTTGAATCTCGCTCGAGGATTTCTTGTTGATTTTCAGAATTTCCTGCCTTATTTCTATGAATAATTCTATCAAACTAATTCACACATGATTTCCTTAATTAGAGTAATCTGAACTTAGCCCCTATTACATGTCTTATATTTTGTTGAAATGTATTTCCTTATGTGTTACCTTCAGTCTATATGATTTCCTTTCCTTATGTTATCATTGTTTGTATCCGTTTGAATATTGAGTCCTTAATTAAAGGGGGTACTGATATTAATGTGATTCTAATTGATGTGCACTTCCAAAATTTTGCTGAACTATCATTTGTTGCCTTATTTTCTGCCTATTTTAAAAAAAACTATAAGTACCTTCACTCTTTCATTAAGCTAGGGAGGAACTCACTGGTTCAATAACTCTCTCTACTAAAACATCCTTCTCTCTTCTCTATTCTCTGTGCTACTGTTCTAAGTTAGTCGGCTGCAAGACAAGGCTAACTATTGTGCTCCTACCTTACTTTGTGTTTACTGTCTTCTTCACTTCACTGGTATGTCTGATTTTTAATCCTAGTTCCCAAACCAATATGTTTATTTTGCCGCTTCAATTCATTATTTTTCTTATATGCTTCTATCTACTGTTTTGTTGATGGACATGTAATTAAAATCTTGTGCTCAATCTAGAATGCTAAGTTATACTTTACTTTCATCACTATGTCCTTATGTACTTGAAACCTGTTTCTATGTGACTCTCTTTATCCCTATGTCTGTATACTAGCTTTAGTTAGGGCATGCCTCTACTGGTGTTACCCTGAGCTATTTGATACTGTTATGTCTAGTCTAAACCCATACTATGATGTATCCCAATCCCATGGACCCCCTTAGGAACTTCTGATTCTGCAGCTATGTCAACTTCTGTCTGTGACATGTTCACTACTATGTGCCTCGTATGTCCCCAATCCCTCACTACCTTGTTTGTGGTTGTTGAACTTGTCTTAGTATGTTGTTCTGATCCTAAGATGTGGATGTGATTATTCTGCCTGCATTACTCTTTTCTCAAACTGTTTAATGAATAAAAATCGTTTTGCCAAACTTATTTTTGAAAAACCAGTCTTTCTTGTGTAAAACTGTTTCCTTACTCAAAGCTTTCAAAACTATGTCAAGCACTCTCACTTTACTCCTAGATCCTTAGGTTCTGCCCCCTTTGTGTGACCATTGCTTTGGGACCCTTGAGCTCCCTCTGAACTTTGACACACTAAGGCTGGCCCTTCCACACTGCACTTACTCTGCTATGGCTATGAAATCTGGGTGTGAGCACTACCTGGGATCCCTTGAGATCCTTAGGGAACTCTGACGCACCCGGATTATGAGAAAGGCTATGAAACAACATTTGGCATTGAGGATATGGAGATTTGGGCCTATATTGCAGGCTCCATATTCTTATTTTTGTTTCAATTATGTAATTCATGCTCAATGGTCTGTAATAATTATTTGTAAACAATTTTAGGGTTGAATAGTGCATATGTATGTTGTACTGTAGCCAAGGGTAGAAACCATGCTCATAGGTTTACTTTTCTTCTGTGCGCAATAGCAGCCATGTTTAGGGATAACACACGCAAGCATGCCATGCATTAGATACCATGTTCCATAAGATTCATATATATTATTTTTTTCAGCATCCCTATCACTTTGAAATCATGTCTCTAAGGTAAATAATAATGTTAAATTAAACGGCCACCATATGATTCTGCCTATTCTGAAACTCATTTAGAAATCATGTCCTAGGATAAATATGTTAACATAAGATGTTATTCATGCAATCATCATGCTACAACCATGCTCCGCACTTAGAAATCCTATTCTAGAACAAACAACATTAAAAATTGTCACTTATGCCTATTCTGAAACTGTGCATAATTCCATGATCTTGTATGCATTTAGAGACCCTGCTTTAGTTGTAACGACCCGACTGGTCATTTTGAGATCCAGTGCGTCGTTCAACAGTTGGGAGTCATGAACAACTTCATTTCAGGTATTGTGACTTGTGATGTAACGACCCAGCCGGTCGTTTTGTGTGTTGGGATTCATTCCCGTGAATTACTCTTTCCATAGTGACTACTCGTGCCTTATGACTTGTGTGGGCAGGTAGTTC
>ML295427.1:0-14479 GCA_005239495.1 Nicotiana undulata | reverse complement strand
AGCCCCTTTGGTAGGAAAACTTTTGAGACTATAAGCAAATTAACTGTTAGTGCAGCTTGGCAACCTCCGCATGTGCGGATTGACTGAAGGCTACTGCACCCTTTTCCACGCTTTTTGCTCAGTTCCACTTCAATTCAATGCAAATCACTTAATGGCATAGTCATCCTGCAAATTGAACAATACACACTATAAACAACCTCATGTTATCATAAAAAAGGGTGGAAAGTCTAACAAAAATAGACTAAATTGAGTTGTAAAATAACCACTCATCACCTACCATATCCAACGGACACCGGTTCATCCTGGTAGCGAACGATTACTTCACTAAATGGGTCGAAGCAGCGTCCTACAAAGCAGTGACTAAGAAATTCATGGCAGACTTTGTCCGCGACCGCATTGTTTGTCAGTTCGGAGTTCCAGAATCAATCATCACCGACAATGGTTCCAATCTCAACAGTGACCTAATGAAGGCTATGTGTGAGACTTTCAAAATCAAGCACAAGAATTCCAAAGCCTACCGACCTCAGATGAATGGAGCGGTAGAAGCCGCCAACAAAAACATCAAGAAGATATTGAGGAAGATGATAGAAAAGCATAAGCAGTGGCACGAGAAGTTATCATTCGCTTTGCTGGGATACCGCACCACAGTCCGCACATCAACCGGGGCAACCCCTTATATGCTAGTTTATATTACATAAGCTGTCATTCCCGTTGAGGTAAAAATTCCTTCCCTAAGAATCATATAAGAAGCTGAGCTCAGCGATGCAGAATGGGTAAAGAGCCGTTATGAGCAACTAGCCCTCATAGAAAGGAAAATGATGAATGTAGTATGTCATAGTCAGCTTTACCAGAATAGAATGTCCATATCCTTAAACAAGAAAGTCAAGCCTAGACAGTTCACACCAGGGCAATTGGTATTGAAGAAGATCTTTCCACATCAAGATGAAGCCAATGGGAAATTCTCTCCCAATTGGCAAGGTCCGTATATGGTTCACTGAGTACTGACAGGAGGAGCTCTCATATTTGCAGAAATGGACGGAGAAGTCTGGCCAAAGCCAATCAATTCAGATGCAGTCAAACGTTACTATGTGTAATCTTTATGCTTTCCTTATAAGATGTAAATTTAACTACGCCTGGCATGATTCCCGTTTAAGAGGGGATACGTAGGCAGCCCTATGTGTTTTATCACAATTCAATAAAAATTTCATTTTCCCCCATAATTGGAAACTTGGACAGAATTTTGAGGTGGACCCTCAAAATTCCAAAGCAAGTTCAGTCGATCGCCGCATGTGAAACAGTCAGAAGTGTCAACCCATCAAATTGGGGAAGAATTTTGAGGAGGACCCTCAAAATTCCGTAGCAGGAGAGGTTTCAATGTCCTAAACCGTGTCACGGTCGTCGGTTCATCTAAAACAATTTTAAATCATATATTTTTTCAAAATCATGCATACTTATTCTTGAAACAGCCTTGTTTAGCAAACGCTACCCCAGTGATATGAATGGTATCATCAGATCAAGCAGAAAGGATCAGACAAAGCCTGCCGGGATACGAACTAACCTCCCCCATTTACAGAACTCACGATTTTTCTTTGGATGCGGGCACGAAAGATGGAAAAGGCCCAAAACACACTATCCGCCTGAAGGACAGATATTATGCAAAGATACGATTCTAAAAATTATCGCATCCGTCGACATTTATTATCAGCACAAACAAAATGATGCTCCACAATCACAACACTCACAACGGTCACAATACCGCAATTTACTACCAGATAAGAATTTCTACCGTCGTTTGTTATTTAATTCTCTGCATAAGGCTACCTTTCTGCCTTCCGAGACTAAGCTCTGTCTCCATCTGCATTTTCATAAGGCTACCTTTCTGCCTTCCATCTGCATAAGGCTACCTTTCTGCCTTTCGAGACTACGCTCGGTCTCCATCTGCATATGCATAAGGCTACCTTTCTACCTTCCATCTGCATAAGGCTACCTTTTTGCCTTCCGAGACTAAGCTCTGTCTCCATCTGCATCTGCATAAGGCTACCTTTCTGCCTTCCATCTGCATAAGGCTACCTTTTTGCCTTCCGAGACTAAGCTCTGTCTCCATCTGCATCTGCATAAGGCTACCTTTCTGCCTTCCATCTGCATAAGGCTACCTTTTTGCCTTCCGAGACTAAGCTTTGTCTCCATCTGCATCTGCATAAGGCTACCTTTCTGCCTTCCATCTGGATAAGGCTACCTTTCTGCCTTCCATCTGCATAAGGCTTCCTTTCTACATTTCGAGACTAAGTTCTATCTCCATCTGCATGAGGTTAAGCTCTACCTCCATGTGCACAAGGCTACCTTTCCGCCTTCCGAGGCTTAGCTCTACCTCCAATTTACTTTTTCATCGAGACTAAGTGTTGTCTTAAGCATTATTTACTTCGCTTTTCTTTCGGGCTAAGCTCTTCCCTTCAATTCGCAAGACTAAGCTCTGTCTTCTCAGCATCATACTACTGCATTTCTCATGAGCTGAAATATCGCCAACCTGCCCCAAAGCCGTCATCATTTGGAGGCACCATCTTCATAGCCCGAGAACACCATGTCATGGCCTAAGGATCTCTCTCAATTTTGCATATCATTATTCAAAGGCGTCATCATTCGGAGGCACCATCCTCATGGTCCGAGAACATCCTTTTATGGCCTGCGAATCCCTCACCATACAATTCATGGCCCAGGAAATCATGGTCCGAGGACGTCATCCTTAACTGTCTAAAGACAACATTCATACTCCGACAAGAACTTGCATCATGTTTAAATTTACGCACAATATACGCTTGTACTGTCTTATTTGCAGGTAATCTGGCAAGCAATGACTATCCTTGTAGGAGCAGTCCCGCTCCAATTTTCCTAACCATCCCCGTAAACCGCCTATTCATCCAACCCTATATGTTGCGTCCATTCTTGTAATAAATTCGTCGGTATACTTTGCCGACGACTCCTGAACTATATACGGCTTGATTCCTGTAAAACCAGGGATATGTAGGCACCTCGAAAACCAGGGTGCGGCCTAAATCTCTTCAAACCATTTTGCTCGGTCAAAATTGGCCATCATATCTTTATCCGACAACTCTTTCATCATTCACGGGTAAAGAGGGGCAGCTGTTGATACCCATTTTTTCTCAAATTATTTTTAATTTACATATATACTTTCAAAATCAGGTTTTTATAACAATTGGTATTTTTCTATGATTTTCCCATATTTTATTAATTTATTTTTAATTTATCCAGTATTTTTTAATTAATCGTAAATTGCATTACAAATGATTTCAAAAATATTTTTTGATTTAATATATCATTTTTGGTCCTATTAAGACCAAATTATTTCACAATTAGCCAAATTGGCACTATTTGGCTATAATTGCAGTAACTTTGTAATTATAGCCTAGTTATATGTTTTATACTATTTTTTACTCAATAATTAGTCATTTGTATTTTTTAAATACTCATTAATCATTTCAATTTAAATTTTTAAGCATCAATTTCATTTTTTATAATTAT
This sequence comes from Nicotiana undulata, assembly GCA_005239495.1. NCBI lineage: Eukaryota > Viridiplantae > Streptophyta > Magnoliopsida > Solanales > Solanaceae > Nicotiana > Nicotiana undulata. Next base: position 10,942 of record ML295427.1, on the reverse strand, counting down.
TAACTGTTTTATAAATTATTTATCTATTTTTTTAATGGGTATTTAACAATTAGTCACTTTTAATTTTAAATCCAAGTCTAATTAATCCGGACCCCTGCCTATTTAATTAGTCCAACTACCCAGCCCAGTCTTTACAAAATACCCCCGCCCAATCCCTCATTTGATCTGAGTCATTGATTAATTCAAATCAACGGCCCAGATTGGGTCTTTCCTTAATTAACCCCTAAATGACTATCACTGCCCCTTCTCATTTCCCCCGTCTCACTTCTCACTCACTCTCTCTCTGAATCCTCTTACCTCTCTAGACGATTCATCTACTGAAGCCCTTACCTCGCCTCTCCGGCCACCTCCTCGCCGGAAACCATGGAAGTTCTCCATCTCCGGTCTCATTCCATCTTTTCCGGCCACCTATGGTCGTTCGAGTAAGATCTTTACATATGCCGTCCTAAGGCCGAAAATATCTTGAGTTTTCTTCTCCTTCTCTAGGTTTTCTCTGGAAACCATAACTTTAAATCTTTCGATCCTTTTAGATCTGTGACGGATCTATGTGTCTTTTAAGGCTCTCACACGTTTTCCTCAAAGATCTCTTTGTTTCTCAAACGATTTCTTCACTTTCAAATTAGGGTTTCTTTACCCCTTTAAAAAATGGTTCTTCCTTTGATTTTTAGTGATTTTTACTGTGTTTGAACAATTCTCTTATGCTTTTCTTGTTATCTGAGCCATTATGCTAAAAAGCCCTAATTTTCTAGGCCGTCTCTGATTATATGTTCATGTGTGTCTGTTTATTATGAAATGATCTATGTATTCTTTGTGATTCTTGCTCTAATTTGCTGTTAGGGTTTCCGATCCTCTATTGTTCCTCTACAACTTGCTTAGGGTTTCTCTGATTTTTGTGCAATTTATCATTTAAACAGGCTTGATTATTTGTTGTATCGATTATTACATAATACTCTTTACTGATTCTGTGTATTTCCCTCGGAACTGTGATATCTTTTCTTAAAGCTGTGATTTTTGTGTATTTTCCTTAGAGCTCGTTACTGATTTTCGAATTACTTCCTTACTTGTGTGATACTTTCCTTAGTTAGTACTGATTCCCTATGATTTTAAATCTTATTCGTGATTATTTTGACTAATTTTCAGATTTAAAATTGTACTCTACCTTATTTATGTGCACATATATGCTGTCAATTATTTGACATATACTTTCCTTACTTGAAATATTCTGTATTTAGTCTTTATTACATGTCATATGCTTTACTAATCCTATTATGGTAAAAAAGAGTTTATAATCAACCATTTTCCTTGTTTAACATTGATTGTGTTTGTTTGAAGTATGACTCCCTAATTAAAGGGAGTCCGGGTCTTTAATTGATTCTGGTTGGGGTTCTTCCTATAACTATGTTAAATTAGTACTTTTTACCTTATTCTCCTGCTTGTTTTAAGACTATAAATACCCCTACTCTCATTAGCATAACATACACGAACAATTACACTATTCTGAACCCTCTCTTACACACATATATACTCTGTAAGGCAAGACTGAGCAACTACACACTTTACTGCTATGCACTATACTGCTCTTCACTCTACTATGCACCTATTCTCTCATTTAACTGATATGTTTTCAGTTAACTTAAAGCCTCCAAACATTATGTTTCTGTTTGTATTGCAATTCTTATTGTTCCTATTATGTTTCTATTTGTGGTTCTGTTGTTTACCTTGCAATTAGCATGCCTATTTTGCCTCTATTGTTACCCTTTCCCCTTTAGTTTCAGCATGTCTCCTGCTTTTCACATGTTTCACTACACTTCTGCTTTACCCCTGACTCCCAGTACACTATAAGCATGTATTCGTGCCACTTGTTTGCTATGTAATCCTGAACTGTGCTATGTTCATGAATCCTCCCTGAATCTATGTGCAATCATGTCTGTTATGTACCTCCCTTTGGGATTCCCTTAATCTGGTTCTGTTGAGTCCCTGGCCTGAACATCTCTGTGAAAAACTGTTTAAAGTTCTGTAATATTTCCCTGGTGTTAACTTGTATGCAAATATGCTTTCACAAACGACCTACTTGTCCCCAATCCCTTATTCCCTGTTTGTGTCTGTTTCCCTGACATATGTATGCTGATTTGGTTCTAAGTTGTTGATTGCTCTACCTCTTTTATTTAAAAATTGTTTTTCACTAAAAGAAAACTCTTATGTTGTTTTCCAAAACTTATCTCAAACTAATCACTTTCAAAACAGTTTTTCCCAACTCAACTCTTTCAAAACTATGTCAAGCACTCTCACATATACTCTTAGGGGTCTAGGTTCTGCCCCTTTAATGTGTCACTACTTAGGGATCCCTATGAGATCCCTCTTAACTCTAACACATTAGAGTTGTCCCTTCCACACTGCACTTACTCAAGTTTGGTTATGAATTTGGGTGTGAGAATTGCCCGGGATCCCTTGAGATCCTTATGGAACTCTGACACACCTGGATCATGTGAAAGGCTGTGAACCAATGGCATTTGAGGCATTCTGGAGATTTTGGGCATATCAGTAGGCTCCCTATAGTATAACTTCTTCTTTTCTTATTTCAATTATGTAATTTGTGCAAACGGTTTGTAATAATTATTGTAAACAAGGGGATGGATAGTGAAAAGGGATGGGTACTATGCATGCTAAAAGGGTAGAGATCATGCTCTAGGCCTTACTTTCTATCTGTGCAATAGAAATCCTGTGTAGACTTATATATTCAATGAATGCATTAGAAATCATGCCTCTTAGGTCCCATGTCTACTGTTTCAGCATGTGCATCCGTATATCACTTAGAAAAATTCTATGTTAAAATACGCTAATAACTAGTGCTTTACCATTATGTTATACGCTTCCATGTACACTTAGAGATCCTGCCTTAGGATAGCACAGCGCTAATAAACAAGTCATCTTCATATCTTGTGCATATTCAAATGATGTGACATTTATGCATTTAGAAAATTCATGCTTAGGTTTTGCATGTTCATCATCTATGTGCATTAGATACCATGCTTAGGTCTGCATTCATACTCGTTTAGTTACACTTAGTTTTACTACTGATGCATCTCTAGGCTAATTATTGATAAAAATAGATTCATAGAGTTTTTGCAAACAGCTGGTAACAATCCTGAATTCTGAACACTTAGAACAGCATGTTTATTAATATAATTTCAAATAGTTTCCTCTAAGTAGCTCTAATAATAGGTACATTGTCTTACATTTAGGCAAGCCTTAGGTGATAAATTTGTTAAAACTGGAAATCTGCTTCTTTTTGCATACTGTCTAACATTCAATGGGTCTAAAATCAGTACGCAAACTGATTAGGCCTTTTCTGAATTTACAGAACAAATCTTCCTCTCTGTTATGTCTTAAAATCACCTAGATACCATGTTTTAGGATTCTGAATCCAAATATGGCCCTTAACTGTGTTTGAGACATGCTGCTTATTTGCTTTATTTGTGAAGGTATACTTGGGCCTCTCTCTCTCTGTTTTGTATGCTTACCCCCTAATTGCAGTCATATGTGTTCTTATTTGTCGGTTAGTATTTTTCCCTTTAAACCTGAGGGTCTGCCTAAAACATCCCTTATAGATAGAAGTCCTAAACTCCTCCAGGACTATTAGAAAGGGACGGGTAGCAGCATGCAATAGCGGTCGTTGACCAACACTCGTCTTAGTAAACTACTACGGGGTGGGAAGGGCAGATATAGATATGATGATCGGTGCGCTAATACCACGTGTAGCCCCTCTTTAAGGAGTGACATACCGGGTATTGCATTGATGTGATCCATATGACAAACAACCTAGGACATCCTTACCCCCATATGCGTGTTTAGCTTATAACTCTTTCAAAAACTTTTACTTAGTTATTAGATATTTTCAAACTAGTTATACATGTGTGCTTAGACTGCGAACCTTTCAAAACTATTTACTTTTCCTAAACATTAATTGTCTATTTGCTACTTGTACAAATTCACAAAGTTGTTTGGCCGGGAACCACAGTTGTGGATTCTGAGGGGTGCCTAACACCTTCCCCTTAGAATAATTTCAAGCCCTTACCCTATCTCTGGTTGTCTATTCTTGTTTGTAAATGACCTAAATAGGTTCCCTAACGCACCTTAACTCGTTAGGTGGCGACTCTTCCAATCTTGCAAACCCCTTTTCCCAATAGGAAACGAGTTGTCCCGATAATATCAAAAACCCTTGACCGACCCCGAAAAGAGTTAGTAAAAGGGGGCGCAGCTCTAAAAATCTCATCTCGTACTACGTCACTGTCAACCCATCCTGATACAACTGCTCAAATTGCCTGCGCTGCTCCTCTCTACAGGACTGTGGAACATACTTATCTAAGAAAAGAGTGGAAAAATGCTGCCAAGTAAGGGGCGCCGCACCAACAGCCTACACCTCTCATAAGACTCCCACCAAGTAAATACAGCTCCTGAAACTTAAAGGTAGTAAATGAGACCCCACTGGTCTCCAATATCCCAGTTGTACGAAGCATCCTCCGACACTTGTCTAAGAAACCCCTTGGCATTCTCGCCCTCAGCACCACTTAAAGTCGGAGGCTGAAGTCTACCGAATCTCTCCAACCTACATTGCTCGTTGTCAACCATCACTGGGACCACATAGTTCTGAGCTGGTGCAACCGGCTGGGCTGGAACTGCCCCCGGTGCTTGGAGTCCCTAAATAACCTACTCAGGTGTACAGGCAGCAGGAGTCTGAGTGCCTCCCCCGGCCTGAGAAGTAGTGTTTGTAGTATAAACATCGACTGCATATGTAAGACTGGTGCATACGGTCAGAATCTGGGCCAAGGTCTCCTGAAGACTGGAATAACAATAGGCATTGTCAGTGCTTGAGCCGGTCCCGCTGGAACATCTGTTGTCACACCCCGAAATCCCACCTTCGGGCCATGACTGCGTCAAACGTTGAACCCGCTAGACAAGCCAACATTTGAACTAAATAAAACTCAATATCAACTAAAACGAACAAGATGACTAAGGCATCGATGGCCCACAATGAAATTTAACAAAATAACCAAAATACAACATAGCGCTTTCGGGAACCCTGATACTGAGAACCACCAAAACCTCGGGGGAAAACCTGGAAATATTCCCCATACCACCGCAAGTGAAGCAAGACCTCGGCTGCTGAGAATATTGACCCTGGAACTGACCCTGTCGACCAGAATGACCACCCTGATAGCTCTGAATCGGCGGTGCACTGATGGAAGCTGAAGGTGCACTACGGGATAGCTGGAGTGTCGACTGATAAGGTCTAGGAGGATGACCTGTACCAACGGAATCTCTACCCCCAGATGAGGCACCACTGAAACGACCGAAATGACGAGGTCTCTTGTCAAACCCCTGTCCACCACCCTGGGATAATACCATCTCAATGCGCCTGGCCACATCGGCTGCTTCCTGGAAGGAGATATCAGTACCCGTCTCTCTGGCCATCTGAAGCCTTATGGGTTAAGCTAGACCCTCAATAAACCTCTGAACCCTCTCCCGATCAGTGGGGAGTATCATAATGGCATGCCTGGACAGCGTAATGAACCTGTTCTCGTACAGAGTGACGGACATAGAGCCCTACTGTAGACGCTCAAACTGCCTCCGAAGATCCTCTCTCTGAGTAACTGGAAGAAACTTCCCCAAGAACAACTCGGAGAACTGAGCCCAAGTCAGCGGTGCAGACCCAGCTGGTCTGGTCAAGCAGTAATCTCTCCACCAAGTCTTGGCGGTGCCAGATAGACGAAATGTAGCAAAATCCACTCCATTGGACTCCACAATGCCCATGTTCCGAAGAACCTCATAATAGTTGTCTAAATTATCCTGGGATCCTCTGATGGTGCACCAGTAAATGTAGTAGTGAATAACATGGTGAACTGATCCAACCTCCACAGAGCGTCGGCTGACATGGCTGCTCCCTCAACTGCTAGTTCCCCAATACCTGAGTGAACTACTTCGGCCGTCTGAGGTGCGGGCGTCTGGAATTGAGTGGAAAACTGCTCTAGCGTATGAATAGCAGGAGTCTGGGTCCCTCCCCCAGCCTGAGATCCAGATGGTGCAGTAGGAAGAAGACCGGCCTGAGCCACACTCTCCATGAGTCCCACCAAGCGGACTAGAGCGTTCTGAAGCACTAGGGTGGCAATTAACCCCTCCGGGACCTGAGCTGGTCCAACTGGGACTGTCTCAGTAGGAACCTCACCGGCAAAGTGTAACGACCCGGTCCGTCGTTACACAGTATACGCATCTATTCCTTTATTTCTGTCTTATAGTAGCTCGGTTAGACTGTTCACGAATTATTGGGGTTGGTTGGTTCGGGTTCGGAGTGAAAATAGAGTGGATTGAGACACTTAGTCTCTAATAAGAGCTTTAGAGTTGGAAAAGTCAACCCGGAGTTGACTTATTGATAAACGACCTCGGAATGCAGATTTTATGGTTCGGATAGCTTCGTTAGGTGATTTGGGACTTACAAGTGTGTCCAGAATATTTTTAGGATCCCCGGTGTACAATTAGGCTTGAATTGGCGAAGTTAGTATTTTGGCGAATTTCGGTTGATAGGCGAGATTTTGATCCGAGGGTCGGAATGGGTTTCCGAGAGTTGTTATAGCTTCTTTAGGTCATTTTGGACTTGCTCGCAAAATTTCAGGTCATTCGGAGATGGTTTGGTTGGTTTTTTTTTATCAAATGCGTGTTTCGGAAGTTTTTGGAAATCATAGGCTTGAATTGGATGAGAATTTATGGTTTTGATGTTGTTTTTGGTGTTTTAATGGCTCGACTAAGTTTAAATAACCATGTTTGATATGTTGGTATGTTTGGTTGGAGTCCCGAGGGGCTCGGGTTTTATTTCGGGCGTTAAACGGAGAAAATTGGAACTTGAAATGCAGCTGAAGCTACTATTGCTGGTGCGATCGCACCTGCGATGCTTGGGCCGCAGGCGCGAGGGTAAAGGCGCAAGGGAGGAAATATTCACAAGGGTGGAAGGAATATCGCACATGCGAGGTCGCAGCTGCGGGAAATGGGTTCGCAGGTGCGGGCTCTGAGTGTTAAGTGAAGGACCGCAGGTGCGGTCAATATGTCGCCCCTGCGGTACCGATGTTGCGATAAAAAGGCCGCAGGAGCGAAGTCTGGGAGTTTAAGTAGGTTCCGCAGGTGCGGTTAAAATGTCGCGCCTGCAGAGTCGCAGGTGCGATAATAATACCGCTGTTGCGAAAATGCCTGGGCAGAACTATAAAAGCCAGCCTTCGCGAAATTTGTCCTTTTTCACCATTTTTACACACGGGTTGGAGGTTTTGAAGGGATTTTGAAGAGGGATTTCGTTTTTTCTTCAAGGAGGTAAGTTTCTTGGACTCAAAAATCGTTATATTATGCATTAATAATGATTTTAGGTTGACATCATGGGTAAAATCAGTAGAAAAATGGTAGTTAGGGCTTGGGTTTAAGAGAGGAAGAATGGGGGAATTTGCAGGCGCGAACATCGCAGGCGCGAGGGTAAAGGCGCAAGGGCGAAAATCATTGTAAGGGCGGAAGGAAGATCGCACCTGCAAGGTCGCAGGTGCGGGAAATGGGTTCGCAGGTGCGGGCTCTGAGTTTTAAGTGAAGGACCGCAGGTGCGGTCAATATGTCGCCCCTGCGGTACCGCTATTGCGATAAAAAGGCCGCAGGCACGAAGTATGGGAGTTTAAATGAGTTACGCAGGTGCGGTTAAAATGTCGCGTCTGCGGAGTTGCAGGTGCGAGAATAATACCGTTGTTGCGGAAATGCCTGGGCAGAACTATAAAAGGCAGCCTTCGCGAAATTTGTCCTTTTTCACCATTTTTACACACGGGTTGGAGGTTTCGAAGGGATTTTGAAGAGGGATTTCGTTTTTTCTTCAAGGAGGTAAGTTTCTTGGACTCAAAACTCGTTATATTGTGCATTAAGAATGATTTTAGGTTGACATCATGGGTAAAATCAGTAGAAAAATGGTGGTTAGGGCTTGGGTTTAAGAGAGGAAGAATGGTAGAATTTGAGGACCATTTGAGGTCCGATTTTCGTGTTCTCGGTATGGTTAGACTCGAGAAAGGACAAGGAACCTAGTGTTGTGAAAATTTCTTACTTTCGAGACGTGGGCCCGAGGGCTGGGTTTAGACCGAATTCGGGATTTTGGTATTTTTGCTAAATTTTGATTTGGGGATTGTTCCTTAGCACATTGTGACGCTATATAATTGATTATTGATAGATTTGGAGGCCGATTCTCGAGGAAAGGGCCAGGCGGAGTAGAGTTGAGCCGGTTTCGAGGTAAGTAACGGCTTCAACCTTAGAACTAAGGGGTTCAAAACCCTAATGTACATGCTAATTCATGATAGTTACTATGATACACTCGCCTAGTGACGGGCATATGGGTGTTGGTTGAATTGTTGTGGCCCGGCTTATCCCCAGGCACGGGTTAACTTTTATTCCACCATGATATCGGTAATGTGAATGCTATTAATACGTAGAAACTAAAAGAAACATAACAAGTATAAATGATAAGACTTAATGTCTATATATGGAGACTGGAAAGGGTCTGTCACTATCGTTTCTATTGCGAACTTTACTTGTGCATACTCAATCTTGTTATTATACCTGTATTCGTATTTAAGTCTCAGAATTCATTTATTTATCATGCATTGCCGTTGTTTGGGCTGTTACATAATGAGAGTATTGTCAGGAGACTTGTAATTCTGACTGAGTATGGTCCTACAGCCAAATGTTGAGATGATATACCCTTCGTGGGTTTGATATATATATATATAGCGCTTGGGCCATAGCCTTAGCGGCCCCTCCGGAGTCTTTACACCCCCAGTGAGCGCACAGTTATTGAGGGATGGATTTCCCTGGACATGGATTTGTCCGAGATATGAGATATTGAGGGATGGATTTCCCTGGACATGGATTTGTCCGAGATATGAGATATAGAGGGATGGATTTCCCTGGCACAGATACTGTTTATGAGATATGGAGGGATGGATTTCCCTGGTACAGATTATGGAGGAGTTTGATATCCCGAAGATGGATTTCTCCGAAAGGCTGAATTGGCCTGCTCCCTCGGTACTTAGTGACTGAGTCACCACGTCGTACATGTTACGGGATGGATTTCCCTGGGCCAATGGCCAATTATGTGTACCGAGAGGACAACCTGTGAGAGTTGCATGATACATACATGGAATTTAATTATTATTTATGGATATTGTCACTGATATACTCGGTTATTCCTGAAATATTCATTATTTCAACTGTGATTTACGGAGGTTGAGTTCATCACTACCTCCTCAGACCGTAGGTTGTTTTCGTTACTTACCTGCACACTGTGTGTGCAGATCCAGGTGCACCGAGATTTGACGCGGAGCGGTGATAGCAGTTATTCTCTCGGAGCCGACGAGGTAGCAGCTGGCGTTCGCTGTCCCTATTCTTCCTTCTGTATTAGAAATTTGAGACTTAAAACTTCAGTATTATTATTCTCAGTTGTATTGATGTTAATAGCTCATGACTGCGTGAATCCAGATCCTAGGTTGATTGTTGGAGCTTATTTCTTTTGTTAGACAGTTTTAAATGATTAAAAATGTCCGTACTTCTATGAATTGAGCCAATGATGAGTAAATTTATCTAGTAAATGAATTGAGTATTGTTGTAACGGTTGGCTAGCCTAGTTCCACGACAGGCACCATCACAACCCGAAAACGGGTCGTGACACAAAGTCTACCTGTGGGTCCCCTACTGGAGCTGCTGCTCTAGCTCTGCCTCAGCCTCTAGTGCGGCCTTGGCCTCGGCCCCTCGTAGGAGCTGTAATAGGAGGATCAGGCTGCTGGTCGGTCGATGAGGAAGCACGCGTTCTCGCCATCTGCGAGAGAGTAAAATAGAGACTCAATTAGCATTCAGAATTCAATTGGCACGACAGAGAATGAAAGATGTGAAGTTATTCCTAACTTTGCAGCCTCTGGGGGATAAGTACAGACGTCTCCGTACCGATCCCTCAGACTCTACCAAGTTTGTCCGTGAGTTGTGAGACCTAAGCAACCTAGGGCTCTGATACCAACTTGTCACGACCCGAAATCCCACCTTCGGGCCATGACTGCGTCTAACGTTGAACCCGCTAGACAAGCCAACGTTTGAACTAAATAAAACTCAATAACAACTAAAACGAACAAGATGACTAAGGCATCGATGGCCCACAATGAAATTTAACAAAATAACCAAAATACAACATAGCACTTTCGAAATAAAACCCATATACAAATCCCAGAACTGGTGTCACATACTCACGAACTGTGTAAGAGATTAAAACAAATAAAAGGTCTGAAAATAAGTACATAGGACTGTCTTTGGAATATAAAGTAAGACAGAACTGAAAGTGAAGAGTATAAGGTGACTCCAAGGCCCACGAACGTCTGCGGGTCTACCTTGATGTCCCTGAATGCGCTGAGTGAAGCTCCGACCGTCAGTGATCACCGGGTCCGGCTGCGTAGTCTGCACAACATAAAGAAAGGCAAGTGTAGCATACATGTATTGAGTAAGTGTCGAGCCTAACCTCGGCGAAGTAGTGATGAGGCTAGGACCAACAACAACATATGTACCTGTACAGTTTTATATAATAACAGGAAAGATGGCAACAAAAATAAGCAAGTAAGACAGATACGGGGAGAGCATGCTANAACCTCACAATCACTCGGCACGGAATGTCCCCTCGTGCATATATAATAACACTCAGCACGGAATGTCCCCTCGTGCATAACCTCACAATCACTCGGCACGGAATGTCCCCTCGTGCATATATAATAACACTTGGCACAGAATGTCCCCTCGTGCGTATATAATAACACTCGGCAGGGAATGTCCCCTTGTGCATAACCTCACAATCACTCGGCACGGAATGTCCCCTCGTGCGTGTATATATATATATATA